>JAVQKC010077964.1:0-18658 GCA_036025475.1 Philypnodon macrostomus | reverse complement strand
CCCCCCCCCCCCCCCCCCCCCCCCCCCCCCCCCCCCCCCCCCCCCCCCCCCCCCCCCCAAGAAACAGAAGACACCAAATAGTCTTTATTGTCAGGGATTTAATAGATGAGAATTATCCGCTTGTGACAGTAATCCATGGCATGTAGTTGACTCCCACAATAGTAGGAGATGCTCCAATTGGTTTGGTCAACATTATTCCAATTGTAGTAAAATGTCCCTATGGAAAGCTTTTCCATCATGAAGAAACATCAGGATTATATAATTTATGAACACAGAAGAGAAAGCAGAAAAGCAGATAAACATCAACAATGCATACAACAGGGCGTAGGTAGAACAATAGCCAAAAGTTCAAGGTACCGTAATTTCCGCACTATAGGGTGCACTGGATTATAAGGCAAACTGTCAAAGAATGGTCTATTTTCAAACTTTTTTCATATATAAGGCGCACCGGATCATAAGGCGCAGTCAGACAAGTCAGTCAGTCAAACTTTATTAAACGCGTTCACAATAACTCTCAACATTGTTCAAATGTTAATGGTGTAATTCACAATGACTTTCAACCTTGTTCAGTTGTAACATGTAAAAATGATATGGCCATTTTGGGGTCGTATAATCCATATATAAGGCCCTCCGGATTATAAGGCGCACTGTTGTTTTTTGAGAAAATTAAAGGCTTTTAAGTGCGCCTTATAGTGCGGAAAATATGGTAAGTCTTAGTGTGATGGGGTATATGATTTCATCGGTAATGGGTTCAACTTTTGAGGAAGACGGTTGGAGGAGTAAAAACTAATATTTTAAGCTAATGCTGTATACCAATGTAGGATGAGTGGGGCCAAATGGTGCTTTTTCACAAATCAGGAAATAAAATGGGTTCAGTGGCCAGCTCACTGTTGTCTGGGCACTGCTGCTGCACACAGAGCTTGATTAAGCTGCAATCAGCTCACTCATTGCAGACAGACCGGTCGGCAAGGAAGCCTGCAAACGGGCGGTTGATTGAAACTTCTTTGTAATTGGCTAAACCCCTTTTGTTCTCTGTTAGTATCGGATAAAAGGCCATGTCAGATTGGTTTATAGAGTACATGTTTTTGAGAGAACCGAACTACTGTTTACCAAATGCTGATGGTCCAGTTTTTATTTATCATGGCTTGCTATAAACGGCTATTATTTGCAATTATTTGATTTATTTCAAGCTATTGTTGGGTGACCCTATAATCTACATAAAAATAAAGTCAGAAAATGCTTTACTTGCTACTGGTGCCTTCCAAAAGCACATCAGTAAAGCCATGTCAGTCACACTGTATCTTTTAATTAAAGTAGGCAGCAGAGTGATCAAAAAGGTGTCTTTGCAGGTCAATAAATAAGTGTGTATTGCTCCGAAACCATTGCTGATGTTGATCTGCTTTTGGTGCTAATGAAGTAAGCAATATGTATAATCCAACAATGAAAAGCATTATCCAGTTGCTGCTGTGTAATTAAGAGAAACTGTAAATGCCTCCCTTCCCAATCAATGGACCTCATTTACATGGAATTTAAAACTACAACTATAATCAGACAATGATTTAAATTTATCATCCTGCATTTTTATCAGGAGCTGTAAAATTTGCATAAAGACATAATGATGATGGAGAGGGACAAAATAAGACCAACACAAGACTCCACAAAAGAAAATGTGATAAGATGGTAATTGGAAGTACGACAGATTTAAACCATAATTAGATGATTTACTCTGTTCCCGAGTCTCACACCACAGTAATCATTTTTTCACATGATTCACACAAAGACTGTTAAAATACTAGCCATAGTTATCCAATTACTCCTATTCATTTGGGACAGCACCTCCCACCATAGTAGCACCTAATTACAGAATGACAGACTCTCCGATGGGGAACTGGGTCACCGTCTCATCTCATGTTATCCCACTGTAAACACGCCGTGCTGTTGTGTGTTTACAGGTGAAATCTGTATGATTTTTTTTAAATGTTTGGTTTGAGAGTTGACTACAAGGAGCATTCAGAAAGACCAACAATATTTACAGTGGAAATGAGCCTTTTTTATCAGTGTGAGAGAAAAGCAGTACCTCCTTGTCAGTACGCCCAAGGAAGGGAGAAAATGAGCCACAAAGCTGAATTAATTCATGGAAGACTGCAGACTCTTTTTCTTTGAACGTCATAGTGTTCGTGTACACAAACTGGGCTGATGCCTTGTGTGTGCTGTTAGTTGAAATCCCTTCTGGTGTATCAGTAATTGTGGCACTAGTTATGGGCTAGTATAGGTTTTTATTGGCCTGTGGTTCAGAAGTGAGGTTATTGGTAGTTTTACGCATGTGTAATTGTTATTACAATAACAAATCAAATATATAATTACATTTCTGTGAATGTTATGATATTATGAATCCATGTCTCTCTTTGCTCAATAAGTCAAAAAGTCTTTGCTAGATCTTTTTCAACTTTTGCACACATATCATGAAGGTACAGAACTGGATTGAGTTGGGTACTTCTAGGATTTATGACAATTAAAGACGTATGCGACAGAGGTATGGGGCAGACGCATAGGGCCGTTTCGCAGATATACACTTTGCTGTCGGGGACGACAGCACAGGCCTAGTTTGAATAATTAACCAGATAATTAATTAGTGTTCACATAAAAAAACTTTAAACCTTAATCTGAAGAGGGTCCAAACGACTAATTTAGTAATTAAGTATTTAGCCTAACAGCAATATCTACTAAATAGTAACTGTGCAGAAGAAGGTAACAATTTTTCACTGAGCCATTTCACACATCTGCTGCTGTCATCATTGTGAATACTGTCCATAACTAATGTGATTTTAAAGAAATAGATCTCATAATGTTTACAGAGTCCATATTGTGGCTGCATTTTAAGATGAGAGGATTCCACTAGATCAGCTTAAGACTGTTGTTTAAACAAACCGTGCAGATGCCAGCTGGCTCCCTACGCAGCACAGCCTGAAGGACGCTTGATGAAGCATAATATGAGCCCAGGCAGTAGTGAGATATAGTAACTCCACTAAAAGACAATATGACAGTGAGGAGAATTTAGAATTAGATTTCCCATAAAGAGGAAACAGTGTGTGTAACAAAAAACAGCAACGTGCCAAACAGATGTCAGCCAGATTCACAATATTTTAAAGGACAGCACAGACACCCTCCAGCCACTGGAGGTGCCAGGGGTGAATACTAATATGAGAAAAATCAGAAAGAAAAGATGCAAATATACTGAAATAAAATAAACTGTTTTTGGTGTGCGGCTGGAACCTGTTACCTGATCTGGGAAGGGTCTTGCTTGTTTCAATGCCAGCTCCAATCAAGTTCATGATCTTCTCAATCTGTCAAAAAGAAAGCACAACAACAGATTAGCGGCCCAATGTACAGGAGTCATTCTACCACCCTCACTGGCCATTTGACCAAATCAAGCATCACAATGGGAGCGAAAGGGTTGTTGCAATCAAGATGGGTTTTTCTGAGTATTGCTGAAACTGTTGATCTACAGGGATCAACAGATATCCAATGAGTGGCAGTTCTGTGGATGAAAATGCTATGCTGGGGTGAATGTAGAGAACATCTAGACATGCTCAAAATAATGATCAAAGACACCAGCTTAAGTATGTGTTAAAGAATGCAAAAAGATCAGAAATTACACACACAGCCATGCTAATATAGTGGTCAGTATGTGTATAGCATACCAAATATTGTAAATAAAGCGGCCCAGTATCTTGTACCATCACAAGTAGTTAAATTAAATAAACTGTACTGGTCTTGCTATGGACTTCTAGGACTCTGTGCCTCTCTTGAGTTTGTTGGAAGGAGGCGTGCTGTTTAGCAATGATGGATTACAAGCAACAGTCCAACGTGGTCCGCAATTCAATGAGTATAGGTCCACTCAGCAAAAACACAGCAGAGCAAATTACACTCTTACCACTTTTGAAACTTCACATTATTGAAGGCCCAGACAACAGGCTATAGTCCAGTTCAAACTACACAATGTCAATCTCCAGATCTCTTCTATTTGTTGCTTCCTAGTGATTGTTCTGGTAGACCTTTCTTATTTGAACTGAATAGAAGACGTTATGATAAAGTGATTGCAGATGTTAGCATTTAGCTAGCCTATATACAGTTAGATTTTTTTTTCTAGCCAATCTATGGATATGCAACAATGCTTTGAATGCTGTTTCTATGTGGTCCTCACAAAAAGGAGGCTCAGAGAAAGAGTGGCTGAGCACAGATGCAAATCAGACTGGTAATCTGAATTATCCTATAGGCCAAAATCCAAGGCCTTAAACAAAGAGAAGCCTATTGGATTTATGTTCTCCAAGCAACAAGTCCAGGTCTGAATGAAGACCAAGACTTTTCTGGTTTTCATTAATTGTATTACTATTATGCCTGTTTTGTTTCACATGTACAAAACCACTAACCACTGGACTTTTGGCTGCCTCTAGTGCCCAAAGTGACAACTACATACAGCCTTCTATCTCCTGGCTGCACACCTGCTGTCATGAGTATAAATGCGTGTCTTCCCCTTTGTCTGCATTCACAACCTGAAGAAGACAGAGGCCTTTAATTACTCCTAGCCCTAAATGAAATAAAGGCTTTAAAAAATGTTTGTCTATTGTGTCAGTGTCAGTGTGTATGCAGCTTTTGTGGTTAGTGCAAGAAGAAAAAGAATTTGTCTGTCCCATGCCACCGTTAATTAAAAACAACTCAGGCAGGACAAGCTACCCTAATCTGTCTATTTGCTCATTTGAAAGTCAAATGTATAAGGATACCATATCACATTTTTTCCTTGGCTAGTACAACACTTCCCTAACTGTCCAATGTCATCTCTACACTATTACACTGTACTTTATCGCTGCTTAAGTGGATATGTCCTCACACTGGCACACTTTTTGCTGATCTGCTGACTTCATGATTTTCTGTATGCACACACCATAAAGCATTAAAAAGAAGTGGATGCCATCACATATTTATGGTCAACTGCTGTGACTTAAAGGGCATTTTAAGGCCCCTTTCAAGCTTTTTGTATTCATTTAGAATATTCCAGATTAGAACTTTATATTTAATTAAAAAAAGTATAATTATTGAATGTCTTCTATTCTTTTTGGGGTTTTATCCTCGCTGAAAAAAGCCTGAATACGGTGCCTGGCCCATTTCTCTATGTCATTTCAAGCCAACACTGGAAAAACTAAGCCCTAACTAGCATACCTGTTAGCAACACAACGGTTCGTGAAAATGTCGCCCTAGTCTCTACACTAGATTATTCACAATCAGCAGGATTTTGGAAAGCCTAAAAAGCTGATTGTGCTTTTACTCGGGACACCAGAGACATGGCCGAGGCTTATTTGCTGTAATATTTAGTATTTGAAAAAGCCCTATCTCAAATTGCTAGTGGCATCAACACTGAGGAAAATCCTTGATTCATTTGGAAGTCATTCACGTGGGACGTCATGGCTTATGCCTGCAGCCATACAGACCTCACATTACTTCCTGAATTAACCCAGATACATTCTATATGGCATTATGGCAGGTCTGAGTGCACCTACTGTATATTCAAACCTGTCACCAATTTGTGCACTTAAGTAATACAACCTCATCAAAGTGCTGAGACATTTTTCAATGTCAAGCCTCATCCACTGGGTATAAATATTTAGTATGTGGGTGGAAATACACAGAAAACGCTTCATGCCGGACTGAGTTTTTCAATTATAAAACTTGTGTGTTGTGTAAGAGCAGTGAAAAATACGTAAAGAACACATCTTTAAGGACTATTAAGGTATGAGTTAGTTATAAACAGTTTTAATGTATCACTCAAAATATTACTTACTACTTTTTTTCTATTGAATGGTTCAATACCTCATTCATCCATCCACATAGAGCCTATTCCATCCATTAACCAACTATGGGTCTTAGGAAGGGTACACCCTAAAAAATGGCCAGGTATAGTTGCCAGGTAGACACACAGATCTACAATACCATTCACTGTGGTATGAAAGCCAGAGAGAACCCACAGCAACACAGAGAAGACACAAAAACTACCTTTTAAACCTGTTGAGAGGTGAAAGTGGAAACCAATCAGCCACATCCACCCCTCAATACAACATAAGACATAAAACTCCACATAAAAAAATTAGTAAATGTACATTGACAAAAAGAAAGAAGATTATTGCTGCCTTACTGGCATTCAGCAGTTCACAGAAATTTGGTTTGTGGTATATTATATAAGTTCTGTGTTCACTCGTTGCCACTGGTTCGTCTCTGGTGTGACAGATTTTTCAGCCAATGTGGCAGGTAAAGCTGGCCTGTGCAGCACCCCATCACCACCCCACCCACACAGTTAGCCACCCCATCACCACCACTGCTCTCATATTCATGTACCACATCTGTCTAAACTGATCTGAAGATGTGTTCACTCTGCTGTACTTCTCTGTATGAATTATAAACCAGCTTCTACGTAGGTTAAAAATAGACCCTTTTTGTCAACTAAAATTATCAACAACATTAATGTTTTTTACTGCCACCATCTTGAAGTCTTATACCTAATTTGATAGCATTTATCTTGAGTCAGAGATTATATTAAGTTGTTCTGAGCTGGAGGTTCAGGAAAAATGTGATTAGTAAGTAGTAGTACATAGTAAAAAAATCTGCAAAATATTTCTAATCAAACTAAGTTTGTTCTACTATTTTGTATTTTGGAAGATAAATATTAGCTAATTTCCTTACAGCAGTATTTTATTGCAGGTCCCAAGCCAGTGATGTTATGTAAACCGTGTGCATTAGTGAGACACACACAAACACACTCTGAGTGTGCACTTTAAAAGCTGAATGTATAATAACCTCAGGAATACAGCGGGGAAATTTAGAGTACACCGACGAATGAGGCCACTCAAGCATCTGTAACATGTGGCTGTGTTAACCTTTGCCTTTGGAGTATTAAACAGATATGGAGTCGGACTGGGCTCCTAAATCATATATGTCATAACCAATGGACACATTATATAATAACTGGCTACTTTTTATTTAGTTTTTTTTAATAAGACAGCAACTAAGTTTGGATGAAAAACACATTACTATATGACTATTATGTTTATATCTGTTTAGCAGGTGTCCGTTCAAATTCAAAAGTGTGGGGTCACATGGTCAAATAGGGTCCAGAGATTAGTGCAAAAAAAGTATTGAATTATGTTTATCATTGTTAGTGTTCGTGATACATGTTTTGTATAAGCTAGGAGAATAAACACTGATCTATGAGACATATGTCGAATAACATTAAAGCAATAGAGCAGAAGAATATTCTGCTTATGCAAATATTTGTTTCTCTGAGCTTTGTGTGTCATTCTGATGTTAGCTGGAGGATGATTACTTCATGAGATGTGAACAAAAACTTAAGTAAGCTTTTGCCCATGGCTTAACAGCTATACACACATATAGAAATAGATATTAAGACAGGCCTATAGGTCTAAACCCAACCCAAACAAACAGTAACAGTGGGACCCTTGAGTGTAACTGCAAACAGGATGCCCCTGAGAGCAGGATGCCCCACCCACACGGCCTGAATAAACAGTCATGTCAGAGGGCACAGAGGCGGGGCGGTGGTCAGGAACAAAGAACTGGGACCACAGAAGAGTTTAGGTATTGTGGTAAAGTTTGAGTCTTTTGGCTAAAACCCCATACACCAATAATGAGAGGTCACTAGAAGTGTAACTGTTATAGGTATAAGTGTGTAAGGTGTAAGTAAGTAGTTTCAACTTTAAAGTAACAGAATATTTGTGCGCAAAGTAGTAACTCATTCAGCCTTTTGGCATTTCAGTTTTAAGAGCTGTAAAAAGCTGACAATAGTATCAGAGTCAAAGCACTCTTGGACCATTTGAAGATAAACACTCTTGTATGTGAGACACTGCTAGCCCAGGGCAAAAGACGAACCATAAAGTGTAAAGCTCAAATGCACAAGTTAAATTATTGTCTGGCCAAACTGCGAGATGTCACACAAAGAATGAATTCTACTCAAACGGGTCTGAGTAAGATATCTTAATCTGATCATTGTGATATAACCCAAACTGAAAGTGTCAGAAATAGCATAGTAAAAAATGCATAATTCTGCCTTGGAGTAGTGCACAATTTTATATTGTCAGTCATCAGCCATTGCCATTGGCCCTTACTATTTAAAGCTGAAAGTTTTGCTAAATCCTTATTTGATCATTTATTGTCTTTAGGCTGAAAACCCTGAAGTGCAAAAATCACAAGTTTAGGCTTTTGGGAATAATAGGGTTAGGGACCACTCACATAAAAGTAGATGGTGTAAGACGTAGCCAAGGAGCCAGAGGAGAGCAGGAGGAAACAGTGGAAGCGTGGGTCGGCCCCTGAGACATGTACTGAGTGGATGTGGAATGACAGCACAAGCCCAATTAGTCTTGGATGCCAGGGCTGCTACAGGGAGGTCGGTGCAAGTGATCAAGCCATTCATGCATTCAAGCACTCGCTGCAGGCATTCTCTCCGCCAACAGCCCGAGTTACTACACTCCATCACTGCTTCTGCTGGACTTCTGATGGCTCTACTGCAGCTTTCTACTTCACTTCCCTTCTTCGCCATGCGCTATTCTTTCTTTAAATTCAAAATCTTATTGCTTCTCACTCATAAAAACACACATCTCTTGTAACAGATTGCACTTGGAAGCATGTCAGTGCCACTCCCTGAGTCCCTTTTCTATCCCCTCCCCAGTGTTGAAGTATTACCTCATCCCACTCAGAGGCAAAAGAAGGCATTCGCTTCATGGACGTTTGCCCAGAACTACAGTTAGACACAGATCCACTGCTTACGGCCAGACCTTCATCATCCTCACCCGCCGGGGAAGCCAACAAGTCAGGGTTGGACTTGGACAGGTTACGGATCAATGCCAGATCGGCAGGTCTGGATTTGACCGATGCTGCAGACTCTGCTAAAAGTTCACTTGAGTTCACGTTGTCCTTTGGATTTGGAATCAAACTGTCCGCGCTGGGATCTGACAGACACTCTGCCATTTTGATGCGGCTAGATTAAAGTCCTTAATTTGTTGATGACTGGAGAAAGATCCCAAGTTGTCGAGAACTTTATTATAGTTGAATTTCAGTAGTATAATCCAGAAAACTGCTTGTGACCCTAAATTTTCCTGTTAGAAAAGAAAGCGGAGGTGTGAGAGTTTTGCACAGAAACAATGATGTACGTAGGTCCACCCACTGGTTGTATCCTGTTGCCCTCCCCTTTGACCAGCTCCTTCTTGTTTATTGTTAGCCTTTTGCTTTACACATGCACAATCCCTTAGGTTGCATTATGCACTACCAACTAATCAACTGTTTAAGCATCAAAATAACATATACATCACAAATCTCTCACAGTCTTTATAGTAGACGTTAAGTAACAGCTTACCTGTAGTCTTTAGTAGTGTTGATTGCTCTCTTGGTATTTGAGTCTATGCTGCTCCAGGGTTATCTCCAGGAGGACTGGCTGTGTCCCATAGCAAGGATCAGAGAATGGTGGATCCCAAAGCCTGGCCTCATTCAAACTGACGGCTGGGGTAATCAGGTTACAAACACACTGGGTCGCTGGCTGCCCCATGTTAAATGATCAAGTGCTATGACCACTGTGATTTCTGACTTGAGTTTAAGCTTTGTATTTCTAGGTTGCATCTTAATTATCAGAATAAAAACACACTTGGAAACATGAACCAAAGTAAAAAGATGGGATGAAGTTAGAATAGAAAACACAAATAATATATAACAAAGCATCCTTATGCACTGAGCCACAAAGCCACTGTATGTATTCAATGGTAAGGATGGAATGTGGCTATATCTTTGACTGTATCTTGCAATGGTACTTCAAACCATTCTTGGTTTCAGACAGTGTTCTGAATCCACACCAAAAGATATGTTTACAATTTCTTCCTTGGCTCATTTCCTGGCCTCTTTAATCAATGTATAAAAGCACTCTAAAGATTCATACAAGAAATCCAGGCAGTATCACCACTGTCATATTCTTTATAAATATGATTTCCTAAACATTGATAATCAAATAATGCAAAAAAACAACATCTGCCTTCTTTTTAAAATCATTCATGGGCTTGCTGCTCTAAGGTTTGTCACATTGACCTCACTAGGGCGACCTCTAGAGGAGAGTTCAGCATTCCAAAATGTAGGACCTCTTCCAGTATATCTGCCTTCTCTCTTGTTGCCATGAGTCAGTGGAATAGTTTGCCAACTTATAACATAACATGTTCAAGTTTTCAAACGTTTACACATCGAACAAAGAAATGGTTAATATCAGTGAAACTATTACTTGTGAGTGTATGTATGTATGGATGAATGTTTTGAATGTTTTTTAGAAATGACATAGTGACGGGCAGAACATAATTTATCTGGATATGTAATTAGTCTTATGCACTGGTCTTTTATCCATTTACAATCTCTGTCATAGTATATTTAATTAACATCAACCTCTCCTCTCCTGTTTATTTAAAGGTCAATGCAATGTTGTGCATTTCTCCTGTGCAAATATAACCATACTATAACCATAACTTCTCCTGAAAAAAATCAAATCATTAGTACATTTAAAGTTGAGTAATCTTGCAAACAGACTAAACAAACCAGCAAATCAACACTGGTAAAAACATAACGTTCTTTGCCAAGGGAAGTACTTTAAAATGTATTTTATTTATATAGATTATACATGTTGAATTTTATAATTACTATAGAATAAGTGACCTCAAGTGTTTCCATTTGGGACTGTATTCAGTAATAGTGTACTACTGTATATTCCCATGCCCATCTTTTATCTGGAAAGTGTATCTGTGACTGCATAACTATGAGCAAGTCATTACATTGCATTATCTCACTTCTCCTGTCTTTTTCTGAATAAACAACCTAATCATATTATCATCACAATGTTTATATTGCTTCCATTGACTTGAGTGTCTATAAGGGAAACCACTTGGGACATGCAGTAGAGATTTGTTTGGGCGATACAAGCTAACTCACATATTTGTGCTATTCATGAGTGCTCTCAGAGGGAGTGGAGCCTGACAAAAGGGTCTCTTGCAAGGCATCCTTAGTATTCACAGGCAACGGTGCACACAGTGCCACTGCCCCGTGCCCTCAATCAGCCAAGTCCTTTGCATGCTCACCTCTCCCCTGTGGGCACCGTTGGTATGTGCATGACAGAAAGGATAACATCCTTCTCCTCTCGCACACACAGCAACTCACACACTGCTTAGCTGGCAACAATAAAAGCCAAGTCTAATGAAGCAACCACCCAATCATCTAGTATCTCCATGGTGATGCTCAAACAGTTACATTACATTTTTAGACAAAGTTAGGGATAGAAGTTGTTTTGAAATAATGATGTCTTCACGGCATGTTAGGAGGACAAAAATAAAACAGCTTCTCCCCCCACCCCTCAGCTGGCTGGCTGCGAAGCCCCAGGCTAAAGACAGTGGTGACTCATGAACACTCTTCCTTAACAAAGACATGCACACTACAAGTCAGAGAAGCCACACAGAGTACAGCAAACACACACCAATTTTTGATACACAGCGTGATGCCAAAGTTTTTTTGATGACATCGATTTTTTTTGTCAATTACGTGACGGGGTAAAGTTCTAATAGAGTTAATCAACCTAGGAAAATATTATCTTTGCAAGTGTGGCTCAGCTCCAAAACAAATCTGCAAATGGCAATAATATAAGCTCCAGTGTGCTAGATGCCTGCAGTTACTTTGTTACTTTGACATACTACTGACTACTTTGACATGTGCTGTTTCTCATTGATGTGACCAAGAAGACGTTAACCCAGTCACCTTCAAGAATGTTGTCATGCTGACCTTGTGGGTCGACTGATCCCTAAAGCACTGGGATTGTCATTCATCCATGCGTCTTATCCCACCTCACCAATATGGGAATCTAAGGCACTTTGGAATAACGGAAATGAAAAACGTGTGAAATATGATTCTGTCTCTCCAGAATGGTGGGTTAATCAAACTAAATTGTAAGAGTGCAGAGTTTTTGTCACAAACACTCCACACTGTGTTGTACTTCTCGTTTGGCAGTGTCTGTTGTTTTGGAAGACAAACAAAAGCTGTTGTAAAATGACAACGAAAACACAATTTGCTCAGTCTAACCCACCAACACATTTGACACAGTTCACCTTTTAGTTTTTGTCATTGTGTAGACAGTGAATATAATTTACACACAACTGACATCCCTCCTTGACACCATAAAATGATTTACTTCAATGTTAAAATGAATTACTTCAAAGTTAATGAAGGGATAAAATTCTGTTTGCAAACTACCTGCTGTTAGCTCCCAATGTCAAACGTCACTATCTCAGTAAAAGCTTTAGCAGTGAATGTGAGCAGAGCTGACCTCTCAGTGGGGAAGCACGAGGGCAAGTGTGCACGGCTGAGTGAAGACGTAAGGCTGGATATCCGTCACCTCAGCCACTGAGAAGGAGACAATGGAGCTGCACAAACACGCCTTTCTCAATGCCTAGGACGCTGGCATATGTCCACTATTGTCTTCTCAAGAGTCAAAAACATCTGGCAGTTGTAATAAGATGTTTACAGTCAGATGATCTCGACTGATGTAATGTCTTTGCCTGCCAGTTTCCGATGCCCTACAGACTATCTATATAGCAATGACAGGAACATCTTAATGTTATTGTAAAATTAAATAAACAAATAAATGTAAATGTGTAGCAATCAGTTCAGTATAACATTGAAATCATCACTAAACACTCCAAGTACACTTTGAGACATGCATCTTTTTCACCTTCATATAATCTTATCAGTGTTGTTGTAACACATCCTCTTTGTAAAGGAACACATGTGTCCAACACGATAAGAGAATGCTCTTTTTATCGCAGTATTGCATGCCATCATATGCCACAAGTGCTTGGGGCCACATAAGGATAAAGATAAGGAGATCAATTTAGCATGCAGTAAAGATCTAAATCTGAGTGCACGGTAGAATCCAGCTGCATATACATACTGTTTACATGTATGAAACATGAAAGGTCTGGCATTTGGGTTACATGGTACAGTATATGTGGGGCAGTGCACCGCTCACCTGCATGTACTCAGATGTTTCAAATGTTGGTGCCCTAAGCAGGATTGCTTTGGGATAATAGATTTATTTTATTTATTTTTTAAACAGTGACATTGTTCTAGCTTTTTGACATTTAAGACTTGCAAACCCAGGGCCCCAGGTAAGTCTAAACTTCAATGTATCCATTCAGGGAGCTGAGGATGACAATGGTCACTGACAGATAAATCATATCACCAGTATTATTGCTATTCATGGTAAAAAGAATTATCCTTTGAAATGATTACATTACAATTCACATCATGTCATAAGCAATACAAATGGTGAGAATAAAGGAGGGACACATTTGAATTCAGAGGAAGCAAGGATGAGAAGGCAGGGTAATTAATCCGCAGATATCGCTGACGGTTCACAGCTAGGTCGCTTTCGATATAACTGCGCCATAATAGCTGCCCTTGACAAGCTCTGTATCCAGCAAGCACTGGAGATGTATGCCTTAATGATGGCAATGATAGAAGACGCTATGAATCACTCAACATGTTCAATATCTGCAGCCAAGAGTCTTTTTCATGGACTGAATACTGTTAGACCATCCACTTCTATTATGAGATGGCTCACACAGCACTTTCAGAGAGATCAAGCACATGCAACAAAACCAAAGACATTAATCTCTGTGGATGGATGACAAAAGGTAATTTTAACAAAGAGGACTTTACACAAATTCAACATAAAGCAGTGGTTCACTTCAAAATGTTGTCTCTCCAAGTACCATTTTGATTATCCAAAATCCGATCGGATCCACTCATCAAATCAAGTCCTGAAACAACAAACTGCTACAGACAACAATATGAGAACCATGCAGTGACATACAGAATATAAGCCATGTAACACAAACACTAAATATTTTGAGTACACACGTTTGTTGATGTGTCCCTGTTCTTATCTTTAGATTCACAGAGACAGCCAAGAGCTTTTAGCCTTTCTACTTTTTCAACATCAAAGACTTTTAGGAACAAGAATACTTTACTTTCCCTAAAAATAGCCTCTGCCCTCAACTCTGAAAAACACATTTTAGAAACAATTTAACTTGTTGCTGAAGTAAAAGGCCAGACAGCACTCTGGACATTTAACCCTTAGTTTATCCTTATGGTAGAATATTAATACTAAAAAAACACGAACCAAAGCATTAGTCATCAAAATCACATAGACTCTAGTTGAGTACATTGTGCAGATTTTCTTAAATTATTTTTGGACACTTGTAGATGTTTTATGTTTTGTAATCATATTTATTCAATATACCCTCTCTCAATTTAGATGCATGTCATTTTAAGGCCCTTTTCCCCTTGTTTTTGCCCAACACTGATGTAGGAAAAACGAATTATCTTCAGCTAATGAGAAGGTCAGTACCTCAGCATACTTAAACATGACTTAAATATTCTCAAACAAAACAACAGTATAACATGGGAGAAAGAGTGAGCAGTAAGAAATCAGCCGCATCATACACAATGCTGGACAAATGACAAAAGAAGGTTTGGTTAGTGATAAGAAAGCAGTTTGCATATGCTGACTAAGATGGAACAGAGCTGCATACCTGAGGCTGGATAAGGAGTTTAATCAATCTTGGAAATCATGAATAAAATCATGAATAAAACTGCAGCTTAGCAAGTCTGACTAAGCATTGCATTACTGTGATTTGCCTTTCTTCAAGTAAAAGGATTTCAAATAGTCCTGTTACAAAAAGAAACCATCATCATAGGATCATAGAGCTGACCTGATCTGATCAACAGACAAACAGACCTAGCCCTTAACTACATTGTATCTACCTCAGTATTAAGTACTGTGTAGCAAACTGTAATTACATGTAACTACATTGTACATACAGAATGGTTAAGGTTGGGGTTAGGTACAATGTAATCCCATGTTATTACAGTTTGTTACACAGTACTTAATACATTGTACTTAATGAGGTAGATACAGTGTAGTTAAGGGCTATGTCAAATAAAGTGTGACCAAAAAACCTCATTCAGCAATAGTTAGTAGACTTTAAAAATTAACTTATGAACGATGACAAAACACGTCACGTAACTGCAGTTAGGGGAAAGAAATAAACTTTTCAGGAGCATCTAGTTAACTTTTGTAAAACTAAATATATATATCACATACTTTCCGCCTTGAGGTACTTCAAGTAGTACAGCAAATAAAAAGGCCAGACAATATGATGTGAATAGGTGAATTAAGTTCCTAAGAAATTAAGCAAGTGACGGACTGGGCAGAAAATTTTAAAATGCATGTATGAATTGAACCATATGTTTAGGTGAAGAGGACCCTGATGAAAGATTTAGGTCTGTTGGTGAGGTTCAATCAAACATTTATGAAGTAATTCCAAATATAGACTTCCATATTGGGAAAAACAAAAACAGGCCAGAAAGTGATTGCAGTGTATTTCATGCAGTCTTATAAACCCAGTATTTTGGGGAGCCATTAAATCTGTCATATTCATCTTACATCATCATTGTCTAATTGTGTTGCTTAATCCATGCTGCTTCACGGATCAGTCACAAGCTTTTCATCAGATGGGGTGAATAAATGCTCTAAAATGAACTTCAGGGTCAGATATTCTTTCATTTCGAGAGTAAACTTTCTGAAGTAGGATTAATAGAGACAAAAAAGACAGGCATGTCCATAGCAAATTTAAGTGCAAATCAGATGTCATGTTATTTGTGCTAGCCTGTTAGCCATAACAACAACAACTTACTAAAACAGGTTGGTGTAATATGGTCAGTTTTATGTAATACTGTTTATGCATATTAAATACTAAATGTGTTGCAATATTAATGGCATACCACTTGTGAGAAGGGTCTGCACACACATTTTCAAAAATATCAAAGTGGTTCACGGCTATAGGTGTTATGGGTTAACCATGTTCGACAGTACAGTGTGTTATAACAGCTGTGGTCTGCAGTTTATTAGCTTTGAGGTCCCCATCTGCAATTATAAAAACTGTAGGAGGCTAAAATATTGATATCCTATAGCTATTTCACAAAATTAACAGTTTCCTAAAATGTTTTGACTTTACAAAACTCACCACTGAAGTACAAACTACTTCCCATGCAAATGCTGCCAAATTAATATTTAACATTCTTATTTATAAAACATGAACATGCTCAAGAAGGCAGTGGAGCAGGTGAAGGAGTGACTGTCATTCTCCACTGTGTGCACAGCTGGTCGTTGGCAGGACACATCATCTTATACAAAGACACTTTATCTTAGAGTGGGACATTTCATGATTAACTCATGGTCCATCCCACTGGCTTCAACAGATTTAAGTCATCAAAACTGGTGAAATGGATACTCTTAAGAGTTAACGTTGTCCCAATACTAACATGTCTAACTTGATTCAGATACAATTTTATTATTATTTTATTTCTATGGTAAACAAGACATTTGTTCTTGAATGTGGTTTGAACAGTTGATAATAGTTCAGTTAAATAAGGATTAACTTTTTTTTTAAATATTGTATTTTAGCAATTTAACATAGAATCTATTATAATTGTTACAGTGCTAATTTCTATTTATATTGAGTGTTCTTGGATTATTGCTGTTATAAAGTTTCAATTTAATATCTAATTTTGAAGATATGTTATTTTGACAACCATGATAGAGCAGTAGATGTGGCACTTTTTAACTGAAGTATAGTAAAGCCATGATGCATCCAGCGCTATCTACTCCGGGTGGTGTGTTGTGGAGCAATCACAAACTCACTTTGTGCAGCAGGTTGGATGTGAATAAGGTGTAGGTTGTTTTGTTTTCTCAGATACTGCAATGTACTACATCTGTTCCAGCCAACACAGGCCCATGAGGGCTCCTGCTGGCCAACGTAACAACAGTTTGAAACAAGCAAGAAGCGAGAGGCTCTCCCTTAGGCCAAAGAAAATGGATATTGATCTGGAGCCATGACTAAATGGATTAAATTACAGAGTAGTGTTGGTAGCAGGAGCAAGAAGGCGGGCAGGACAGAAGAGGTAAAAGGGAAGAGATGGAGTATTGGAACAGTCTACAAAGATTGTTCAATATCCCACCCAGAGGCCCCAGCACAATCATCCTCTTCATGCCATATTTCTGAGCATCATCCCAGTCTCCATTCAGTTATGAGCTGAATTGATTTAAGCAAATCATTAGTCAAAGTGTTATTGTGTTCACCATTCAAACCAATGCGGGTATAAATGCCAAATACAAAGACAGAAAAGAAATGTACTATCATAGATGTGGGACTATAAATATATTTACAAGAACAAACTCAAGAATTAACTGTGATTAACCTGTTGAATATGAGCTCTTGTTCTATTCCTAATAAGTCCAGGGTATACAGGATCAAAATTCTCATTTATTAAGTCTTTATGATTTAGTCCTGCAAGGGCGAAAGACATCGGGGGGTTTTAGCCAGAATTCGTAATATTTTGTTGTGTTTTCTGTGAGGATTCTTAAAATGCAGGTCAAAATACACAGAGGCTTGATAGATTTGCTATAATGGCTATCACTTCCTTCATTCTAATCGTCAGCTCCTATGTAAGTTCATATACGCTGAGGCTGCAAGATGCTGATAATAGCCTTGTAGATCCATGCACTTAACCTTCGTGTTGAATTTGTATTTAAAATAGTTTTGAGCTTATAAAACACAATATCTTCAAAACACAATACATTGATGCTGAAAATAATTAGTAAATTCCTTGAAATTCCTTCCTCCATAAACTCAGATGTCCCCCTCAACAGAGCTTTGAGTGTAAGCTGTCACAGCAGTCAGACTTCCCACACTTGGATAACATGCTTTGCAACTTAATCACTTGAATATTCTCTGCGTAAGACAAACCATCATCTTCAATGGCAAATATTTAGGTTATCTTTTTCTATTGTTTGTGATGTTGGTTGCAGAGTAGCTTTTGCCGCAACTTTTGTGACCACAAAACATTGACATTCATGGTAGTGTTCACTTATGAGAGGAATATGAATACCTGAGCCTGAATTACCACAGTGAGGAGAAAATCAATACTGTCTAACTCTCGAGGTCACTTCTGTCAGCGCTAATATGCAAACAACTGAGTTTACCTAACTATATCAGCCAAAATTACAATATTATGGAATCACGTTGGTCCGCGTCCGCAGATTGTATGTGTGAATGCAATAACTCAAAAACGAATGCCGGATCAATTTAAAATTTTGCACATATCATAAAGATGCTAAACTGGATTGAGTTTGGTACTACGGTTAATGACAATTAAATAATTAACAAATTAATGCCCAGTTGTACTTTTATTGAGCAATTATTCCTGCTGAACATAAACAAAATCGCATGAATTTTGGCACATTGTTCCATGCAATTGTATATTTAATGTACATAGCCAAAATACAGAGGTCAAATAAAGAATGCCTCTATAGCACCCCCCATGTTTATGACCCCTATGGGACTCTGGACACACTTACTTTGGCAGAGAGCAATGAAACTTGGTACAGTGATTCTCCACAGTGTACCCAACTTAAAATATTATTATGACCCCACCCTACAACAAACAGGAAGTCGGCCATTTT
>JAVQKC010077937.1:0-17570 GCA_036025475.1 Philypnodon macrostomus | reverse complement strand
CCCCCCCCCCCCCAAAAAAAAAGCATAATACTGGTACCTGTAACCCATGGTAACACAGGGAGGACATGCAGACTCAGCCAAAGTCTCCAGAGCACCACATTTGATAGCTTATATAAGATCGACAGTGTCTCAATCAATATCTGTGTTTTGCTGTAGGGTCAATGGATGAAAATTAGCGGTAAAAGCTGAATGTACTCTCCCTCACCAGAGCACTCAGCTGTGAAAGTAGATGTATGTGTTGTGAGTAAACTTCAGCTGACTTTGGCTGTTCGGTGTTTA
The DNA here is from genome assembly GCA_036025475.1 of Philypnodon macrostomus. Classification (NCBI taxonomy): domain Eukaryota; kingdom Metazoa; phylum Chordata; class Actinopteri; order Gobiiformes; family Eleotridae; genus Philypnodon; species Philypnodon macrostomus. Next base: position 17,291 of record JAVQKC010077937.1, on the reverse strand, counting down.
GGGTATTTAAGATGTCCTTAGAGCAAATTGCCCCTGACCTGTAGTCTGATGGGGCCTGGTGCTCTAGGGTGATTTCAAGGATGTCCATTCAGAGTTCTATACATGCAAGGCTGTCCCGCATTTGGGAGGAATATGCCATTTCTGTTTCAGACTCCCTCTAGAGCAGTGGTTCTTAAACAATGGTATGGGGACCACTGGTGGTACACGGAAATCTTTTGCAATGCAAGTCTCTGGTTAGAGCTGGTTAAGTCCTGGTTAAATATTGTTTTAATCCTGGTTTAGACCTGCTGGCTTAGTACAAATTTAACCTGGGTTAGTCTTTGTTTAGATCTGGTTTAGACCTGATATAGTGCATGTTTTGTCCCTGTTTAATACCTAGGCTTATTTGTCCCAGGTCTATTTTGTTTATTTCTATTGATTACATTTTTAAAGTTTTTAATAGATTTTGTGTTGGAAAATTGCCAGACTGTACTACTTCTAGGCAGTCCTAGTGTATTCAAAAGGCTCTTCCCACGAGACCTCTTGGAAATGTAATCATCATCATCATAATAGAGGCCATGCACTATCAGTGTAAGAATGCATGTTTACCAAGTGATTTTTTTATTTCCTCTATTATGCTTGTTACTGGGCAAACAAACAAAAGAACGATTATGAGCTCTGCAAGAAAAGAGAAAAATGTCATATTATATAAACTGCTGCCCTATATACTTTTATTCATTTCTTTTCTACTACTTATTCCGGAGCATAGCCGGGCTACTTAGGGCTACTTGAGGCATGTGTGTCTCTAGCCTATGCCCATATAGTTTTACAAAAACATGTTTTATATGCTTGATTTATGCATTGTATGGTCATTTTTTGGTTAACATTGGCTATTATTTATACAATATCTGAAAAATAGTTTTATACCTTTATTGAGATCGGAATGCACAGTGAGTAAACATCACATAAACATCCAGAAGTACGTGTGACTATCGGGCCAGAATGCCAAAGCTGGAAGCTGCTCCGATAGGCCACTCTCTTGCCCTGAGTGAGCCCACTTTGATTTGGTTGCCAAGTTCCTGGGTTGTCCTGACATATCTGCAGTACCATGGTGTCATGAGCATCTAGCACTCAGCAGCAGCAGTGGGGGATGGACCAGAGCTCATGTCAGGAGGATTATAGTGAAAAAACAGAGGTGATGGGTGTTGGTGACCTCAGCGATCTGTGGATTAGCATCTTTCCAACACATCAGGAGAAAAAAACCTCACCTCACACTGACACTTGGATATCTTATTTCTGGTTCAACTCATTGACATGTTTGAAGTTAGCAGATGCTCTTATTACATTAAGCGATCATGTCTGCAATTATGCCACATCTTTGTGTATAAACTGACTAACTTCATCATTGCCATCCTTATAAGCTTACATGGTGGGGCAAATAGTGGCAGAGCAACAATATAGTGAATGCATTTCTGTGTAGAGATGGCCATATCTCTTTTTTAGTGTCCTGTTATTAGCTGGTGTGTGTCCCGCCTTAAGTCCAAAGCAGCTGACACGGCGACCAGCCCTAGCGACTCCTAAAAGGTTATGAATAAACAGTATGGCCGTCATCTGTAGTAAAGTAACTTACATTTCATCAGATCAAAAGCGTAACAAAGTATTGACCATTACATGCCTTTATTGCAAAGTCTGTTTCTATTTAAAATATGCACCAATACAAACTCATACGTCTGTGTGTCACCAATATTGAAATCAAAAGGAATAACCTAAACAGAACAGAGTAGAATAGTTGTGTATAAATACACTTTATTAGTTGGACTCTATACATGTATTGCAGTGAGTTATATGTGACAGTAATGATTGCATTGTGAGAAGTTTGCATTTTTGTACAGCCACACAAAAGGATATAGTATATGGATGTGGAAATAATGCATATTCTATAGGCACAATTTAACGATAACATGAGCATGAATGTCGTCTGATTCAAGTGTCAAGGCCAAAACAACAAATCAAACCTGTGTCTGTGTTTCATAATGTCCAGCATCTTGGAAAATGCACAAGTGCATTGTTTACAGTAGTACTATTGTATGAAATGAAGTCATATTTGTAGAGAAATACCTCTGTCAGATTTAATGATATTTTTGAGCACACAGTACAGTGTTGATGTTACTGTGGCTCCCTCTGTGATAGTGGCACATACGCTTGGAGCCTGCAGGCTGTACTCATGTTAACAGCTGAGATACTGTAACATTGACACATACTGTTGGTTAAGTTGTAAATTGAAGTGCATTAACAGAGTTGTAGGCAACATGCATAGAATAAAACAGTGGTTTAAGAGTCAGTCTGTCAGTGAACTGAGGTAAAACAACTCAATAAAATCAGAGGAAAACCATGGCAACTGCCACAGGCTCTATACAAGCTGTGATGTTGTGAGAAATGAGATCGAAGTCATACTAAAGTCGTCTGTTGTCATAAATGGATATCATTAAATATTACAACATAAAAATCATATGTATGTGTCTTCAATGCCTACAGTTACAGTAAGCTAGGCTAAATAAATAGTCTCTTTTACATGTGTACACATAAATTACAGCCAGGCTAAGACATGAAATATTGCATCTCTATGAATATCTCAACAGATCTTTATCTGCATATAAAGTGACATTCATTAAACCAAGTCTGCTTTATTGCTCTCTTTATAAATCAAACTGTGGTGAGTTGTGTCTGGTGACTGTATGTTACAGAACTATTTGCATATGTTTATAGAACAAACTTTGGTCGAACACACTTTTTTTGCTTAATGTTGGTAACTTCCACATTTGGATATTGTGTCTCTGTTAAGGTTGTATTTGGGCATGCTACACATTAGTGTGAACAATCCTGGACTAGCTATAGCCTACTAAACATGTCTTCACCACTTGCACAATGTTGTGTTACATAAAAAGTCAAATTGCCTATGAGACAATTTTGTAGTTGGTCCTGTCTCCAGGACAAAAACACTAAAGATAAAAAATACTTGAAAACCTTCAACATTGTTACAGTTGGAACTCCCAAACACCAAGGCTGAACTAAACAAAGTGAAACTGTATGAAGATGTAAAGAAAGTCAATGATAACAGTCCCAACCCGACTGAAGGGATTGTCATTTCCCCTCTCATTACCCAGTAATAGTGCAGACATGAGCCCGACGAGGTGAAGAGAGAGTCAGGTCACAAGTTCTGTTTGTGATGGTTTTGGACACGTCAGGTGTGTCCCATAAACCCTGGCATTAATGACAGAGGCTCACTGAGATCTACAGTGGACGTCCTGCACTGGTCTGTGTCTCCTTGGGTGGGCTCAGCTGTACTGTTTACAGTAGAGCCATGATTAGCAGGAGTTTACTGTGAATTTACTTTGGCCTGGTGACAAAACTCTGAACGGCACACTCAGCGTTAGGAAATAACAATTAAATTTGGAGCGAGAATGAGTGACTGTAGAAAATCCTTGGAATTATTTGGCAGTGTATTATGCAACACTAAAGATATCAGCGCACATAGGAAAACAGTATTATTAATATAGAAGTTGCCTGCTCATTATAAATGCTTCTTAAAAGGGAATGTTGAAGTCAGATTTGGTGTACACATACTTGTTGATTTTAAAGCTACATTAATCAGCTTTAGGCCATCTGGGGCAGGATTTAGATCTTTATGTGCTAATGCAAAAGTGCAAAAGTTAATGGCAATTTTAATGTAATTAACACAAATATGTGTCCAGGGAAGTGTGTTTTTTATATCTATAATATATAGTTTATTTTTTTTATCTATAAGTCTACCTGATTAAGATAACATGTGTTACACCTTAAATATCAATCACTGTTTATGCTCAGATTTTTGTCTTTGACCTTTGAGCCTACATTCCTATCCCCAGACTAAAGATATCGATGAATGCAGCTTTAAGTGAAACAAACATCTGGGAAAATGAATGGCTTGACTGGAACAAGGGAATCTGTCCCATCTCTGTGCTTTTAGAGAATATGTATTTGTGAAGATCATTTGCAATAGGGGAGACAGTAAAACATGAGCAATTTCTCTCTCTACCAATCTCAGGAAGTATATACTTACTGAGATAGTTATATTAAATACTTAACAGCTACCCTAAAAACTGTTAGCTCTTCCAGTTTCTGGCTTTCTCCATGTTATCCCTTCATTTCCTTTAGTCTCATTCATTCTATTGTCAGTACATGTAGTTCTCTGATGAAGCTGCTATGTTCAATATAAATAAAAGGTGATGGAGTGAAATGAAATATGCTACTGGACTTCTACAGCACTGTGCTCATATTGTGCCTGTGAGCAGAAGCATATCAAAAGTCACTGTATAGACTTAAATATGGCAGTCTCTACTCAGATCCTCCTCAGTCCCAGTTAGTTCACATTCATACATTCAGATAGTCAGACTGGAGCAGACAGTGCAACAGGGGACTATAGAAAGACCCCATACCCCGGCCCTCGCTGCTTTGAGAAGAGTTTGAAGATCACAAGTTGGAGGATAACCTGGATCTAACCTTGATGTGATCTGTCTCTGGAAGGCTCCCTATTGAGTCCTTCTTGGGTAGCCCTGAGTCTCCGAGTCCTTGTCCCATACCCCCCACTGCCAGGCTCGCCCCAGGCCCAAACCCTTGATAGGGTAAGGATGCTACAGGGAAGGCCCCTACAGACATTTGGTGTGGCAGCATCACTCTTTGTGGGATGGCACTGCGGACGGCTGTGAGGCCAGAGGGGGTCTGAGGTGGTCCTATTGAAGAAGAGGAAACTCTTGTGGACTGGGGTGGACTAGGGGCTGCGGGCAGTGCTCCTTCATGAGGCAAGGAGGGCTGTGAGGCTGATAGGGCCCTTGCGTCCTGGCTCAGAGTGCCCATTTGTAACGAATGAGTGCTCTTATGGGAGCTAGGCCGGTGAACAGGGCTGGCTAGGTGCTGCTGGACTAGTGAGAGCTGGGAGCCAGAGTTCGGACCGGTCAACCCACTGGACCCATACTGAAAAGACCGCCCTCCAGTCGCCAGTGGGCTCTGAACAGGGGGACTGGAAATTACTGAAGTGAAGGCACCTGAAGGGATGAGCTGAGACTGGAGCGAAGAAGCCGAAACAGGACTTTGCATCACCTGGAACCGCCGCACCATCCTGGGACTCTGCACAGAGTTCCCCTGGTTGGGAGGACAAAAGGTCATGGCTACAGCCTGCTGCAGGGTGGCAATAGCTGAGTTCTGTTGTGGCTGGTTAGAGGAGGGGGGAGGCAAGAAGATCCCACCGGGAAAAGTTGGGGTGATGGTCATGGACATGGCCCGAGGCCGAGGCCGGGGCGTCTCCACGTGCTGCACCATCTCCCGGTCATACTTAACGATCTCTTGGATCATCTCATTCTCGCGGTTGTTGAAGACGCCCGAGTTGAGATCGTGCTGAACCTTGTGCATCAGAATTGAATTCTTCTTTCCTGCAATAAAACAGAGATGAGGATGTTACCTCCTGGAGCAAGTAACAAGGAAGCAGTAAAGCCAATTGGCAAAACATTATTATATTATAAGGTGTATGTCAGCTCCTTCACAGCTACATTAAACTGAGAAGACTAAAAAAAATCCTGGCACTATTTATGTGACACACTATTTGAAGCCTTGACTCCTACAGCCTCTGTCTATTTCTATTAATGTGCAAACACATACTGTATCGTTATCCTAAGAAGCCCTTATTAAAACATTATGGTACAGCCAAGCACTATTTTTTCATTAGTGCATTTGGAACCATTTGAGTCCATTTAGTTAAACTACGAACACAGATTTGCATGTGTGTCTGTTAAGTAAATAGCACAACAATAATATACCAAATCATTCAGTGAGCATTCAGAAGAAACAACTGAATCCAGGTGTTCATCAAGGTAATGGACTGCTCACATCTTTCTATCTCTTCATGCTAATGCCAGACAGATTCAATAAAGCTAAGGTTTGTGATAAAGTGAAGATAACTAATAACTGAGACAAGGAAATGTCACAATAGTGTAAAAATCCTGGATCCAGACGGTGATTCTGTAAAGCACTTAATAAAGTCACTACTATATGGAATATTCCACCTTCTACAGCCATACACAGTACACCTATGCTATACTATACTGTACATATGAAAGGCTGGTCATTATCAGATTGGCACTGCCTCAGGAAAAAGGAAGTGCGATCCAAAGTGAGCATATTTTCACCACAGTCAGGTGACGAGTGTGAGTGTGAGTGTGAGTGTTAACCACTGGTGTAAATCGCAAATGATGAAAAGGTTATTTCTTCTATAGAGGCTGTAAATAACTGAAGATAAACTTGACGGTATGTCTAAAATAAAATGCAGGTGGTTGATGGGAAAATCTTGATTCATCATACAATAATAACAGACACAATACTTTCCATATGTTATCTGCTGAGTGGAAAGGCCTCATTGAGGTTTAGAATGTGATTGATGATGACTACTATACTGACATTAATGACTTATATTTCATTCAGAAACTGTCAAAACAAAAGTGGATACATTTATGTCTGGATAATGCTGAGACCATATAAAGGGATGGGCATAATCTCGTACAATCCTTGAGAACGACTAAACCTTGAAAACAACACAGGGACTATACCAGGTCTAAATCAGGTCATAATCCAGACTAAACCAGGAAGTTTAACTGCACAACAGTGGCATCCACACCGCAGTTTGAGAACCGCAGTTTATTGGAAAAAGACAATTGTATGGCCTATTGTCCCTCATTGGTATGACCTGTGCCCAGATCTTAGCAGCTGCAGTTGGTGATGATGATTATGCTAAAAGCCACTCTCACTCATCACCAATGCTGCTGGATGATGAGGTGTTAGGGTCTTGGATTTGGCTGCCTGCTGGCCTTCTGAGCTGCATCCAAATGATTCACCATCTGCTGTGGCCAAAATTACCAACATATGAGTGGTCTATACCTGGTCTATTTCCTGTGAGCCATTGTATAGAGTGGTCATGCATGTGTGTGGGCGAATCAAAGACTTCAAAGTGAAGTCAGCTCGGCCAATAGGATCATAGAGGGAAAAGCCTTTGGGATGAGAATGAGATTCCTGTGGGTTTAGAATGAGATTTATAACATGTATACTAAAATGGGACTATTTGGTCACACATATTTACATAATAATAAAATACAAAATATTTGCATCTTGGCCTGTTAAGACCATATACCACGGCTGGACAATGTTCAGTTGGTACCAAACACAATTATTTCCCAATTGTATGATGCTTTACTCATTTACAACCCTTCAGAATAGTCTCTTTCATTATTTGACATTATGTTTTATTTAACGTTCACTATTTTAGATTGGGATTGAACATAAAAACTGGCCAACTACAGGCCGTTCCTTTTTTTCCGTTATAACATAAGCATACAAATATACTAAAACTAGAGACAATAGATATACTCTGCCTTGATAATGATATGTGTATAGTGTATTTTCTCATATTTACTCTTGCACAAGGCCTGAGGTTCACTTAGTGTCAGCTAAAGTTTTGATGAATAGATTTTTTTTTGTGGAAAAATTGGTCTTCAGTATTGAAATATTCATACCATGGCCTCTGTCAGTCTCGTCTTGTTTGCTCCAACCATTTCATTATTGACAAACAAAACAAACATAGGCCATTAATATTCATATGGTGCCAGAGAATATTTGGACAGTGGATAGATACCTTTGTCCTAAGATTGTGGTCTGACTGACTGAAGGCTGCTAATAGGTGAGCTCCAGCTGCTATGGCAACCGCTGGCAGGTGCAAAGGGTCATAGATGTTTTTTTGTGATATCAATACAGGAAAGTTACAATACAAACAAAGTATCAGTTTTCAAAGAGTTACTCTGAGGGACTTTGCGTACTGACCGTTTCTATATCTATTTGTAAGAGAACATTGAAAGGTCCTCTGGCGCTACTCTAAATGATTGCCCAGAGTGGCCATTATTCTGATACCGTTCACAATGTTCAGGAAGTACATCCAGTTCCACGAATACATTGTATGCATTTCCTCCTATAGAGTCCACGTATGACTCCTTTGTGCACTATGTCCCAGCTGTCAGATTGCAGGCTGTATTGACAGATATATCATGTTAATGAAAGAACACATTTTCCTTATGCCCCATTTGGTATATTATGACTCAATTTCTGCTCTGACGTCCTAATACCTGTGGCCGATTCAGAGGAAATGCTAATTGTCCGTGACTAAATCGTTAAAATGCCTTTTGTAAATTGGGTCGTGAAAAATCGTTTCTTTCCTTTGTTGGTCCATTTTGTATCTCCTTAATTTGCCAGTAAATGTGTAAGATATGAACACAATTAGCAGTTTGGCGGGTAACCTTTAGATAACCACTGATATTACTGAGAATCTCTTTCACGCTCCCAAACCCCAAACAACATTATATTGAACCAATTTTCCAAAACAAAAGTGTGCTCTTTGTTTGTCAATGACTAATCCCTTAATGCAGAACTAGAACTGGATGTATGCACACATGGAATTGACCGGAACGTGAACGTGGCACTATAGAGGCTCGGGTGGTGGAGCAAGTCCTCAGGAACAGGAAGGTTGGCAGTTCGATTATTTCTCCAACCAGTTCATATTACAGTTGTAACCTTGTGCAAGACTATACATCCACCCCTTGCCTATACGGATGTGTCATTGTGACCGGTGCATTTTGTGGTGGTCTGGAAACGATATACAAATGTTACAAAACTAGAAGCGGTCCGAAACTCGTACATTTTTAGTTTTTCTTACCTATTCTGTCCAGTCTGTCGATAGCTACGGTCTCAAAGGCCCTCCTCATCATGGGGTACTCCTCCAGCACCTCGTTGAAGTTGTCTACAGACAGAGAGTACAGGCGGCAGTAGGTGTCTGCCCTCACACTGGCCGTGCGCCTGCCGCGGGTCAGCAGGCAGATCTCTGCAGGCAAACCAAAAACACACAAAGGCTTATTCTACAGTTTCATAAAATCAGAATAATCAGTGCAATGTGATTAAACACTGACGTGATGAATGTACGTCTGTGGTATCTTAGTCATTAATCGCATAGAACACAAAAACCACTAGACAGTCTTTATTTTAAATAGTATACTGTATATTATTATTATGTGGTGTTTTAGAACTATACGCTAGTTTTGATTTTAAGATAATTTTTAATCTTTTTCTTTGACATTTTCTTGACATTGAGATGTCAAGTATTGAAATCATGTCTGGTCCAGACCACAGCTGGTGTATTTGCTCACATCATTAATATAACTGGCTTGATATTGTCATTTGAAAGGTTTTCCAGTCACTGAATGTAGTGACTTGAAGTGACCCCTTGTGATATAATAACTCTAATAAGTCTCTTCCAGTCTCTTGGTCTGGACTAGACGACCATTATGAAGTGTCTCTGTCAATACTGTCCTGGAACAACACTGACAGCTGCTCTATATTTCATCACAGCACCTCTCTTTCTTCTTCTACCGACTGGGGTTTACTGTTGTCTTGACAACCTTATGCCTTCCACCTGAAAAGGTGACCTCCTTTGACTTTTGGTTCAAAAGGAGAGAAAATATTCCATTAAAACCATGCATATGAATGCTGGAGGGGCAGGAATGCTCTACGTCTACAGCTATGCTCTCTGTAGAAACAGACAAGGTGCTGCAGAAAACAAATTGACCCAGAAGGACTTTATGAAGATGTAGTGCTCAAGCAAACACATTCCATTAACTTCCATACCAACTACAATTATAAAAGCAGCAGCCACTGTCATTTGAGGATGAGCTGAATGTTTTTTCTGATAAAGCATTTATTTTTCCTTTACACAAGTGATGTTGGTGCTCATGGTCAGCTGCTGAATGTACATTAATGAATCATGAGCAACCCATGCAGGTAATTCAGTGCATTTGAACTGATACTACAGGCTCAACAGTATCACGTGTTTTATTAGAGTGCTCCCCAGCTGTGGAAAAACTGCTCCAGATGTTAATCCATGAATTGCCACGATATATTATTGGTTCTGCTCAGCCCAGTGATTTCCATATCTTCACGTGCATCATTACCATGCAGAGGGAAACTAGCAATAAATAGACTAATGAAACCACTGGGGCTGCATTCAGAGGCTGTTTGAGACTATTTCACTTTGTGGATTGGCTAACTGTCAAGTGCTACTATTTAAAAGTACAATAAAAACCCTGATATATGCTTAATTTGTAAAATATACATTTAGGCCATAATCACAAGGTTTTGGTTGGTCAATGCATGACACCATGAGTCAGGCCCAATCAGTGCTTTATGTATGTATGTATGTAGCATTGACCAACCATTGACCGATGTCAACTAAAATTTAAAAATAGTGACAGAACATATGACAGAAAACATATGTTTCACATAGTGTTGCACAATCAAAATATCAGGAATATAATTGATTTATAAATTATGTTGGAATAAATTGCGTTAATTTCTCAAATTTGAGAATTAATTGAACCACTGCCACAAGTATAACATAATGAATACAACACAATAATACATAATTTCAAAAAACAAATGTGACATATTATTTTGTATTCTGCATTATTAAAACATAATATATGCATATGTACGTTTTGAACACAGTACAGTTGGCATGTCAATAGTAAAGGCCAAGCAAGCACAAGAAACACAGCTGCCTTAATGATGGATGAGCTAATCTAGACTATTACAACTGTGTTAAACCGCATGAGTGCCTCATACATCATGAAATATAGAACACTCCTATAGATGTTCAAGGTTTTGGCCTGTAGTGTACGCACATCTTACTGTGGTTAAACCACGGTGAACGTCCAATCCATGTCCAGCTAATTTCTTCTATGGAGACAGACCTGTGAATTCCCTCTTGGTGGCACTCAAAGCTCTGAGCTTAACATTACAAATGGCCCTGTCATCACCGGTCTGCTGTGCTAATTAGCTCTTATTAATTGGATGTGTGGCTGTGTGCGGTGCCACTCAAGCAGCAGCACTGCAGGAAGCTGGCATATCCTCACCGCCGCTGGTGAACCCGGGTCAACCGCAGAGACCACCGGCTGTGTAGAGCCCATATATAGCAGAACTGAATGTTGGCTGGATCATAAGTGGTATCTCTTGGTTTACTGCCTATGTTTATGTGTGGGACGCTGCTTTGTTACGATTACACTCACTGGCCACTTTATTAGGTAGACCTCGTCTCTAGTGGCATCCAGTAAGTTTAGTTTAAAATATGTGCTAAATCTATTGGCTTGATGCATTGATTCGTTCGAGTTCACTAGAAGGTAAATAGGTCAACCTAATAAAGCCAGTGTATATGAATACGTAGCCTGACCAGCTTAACTCATTCACCACCAGCAGAATAAGGTGGGTCTCAAAACCATTCCATAAAAAGTTCACCCAGTTAGATTAAACTGACCAACATAACCATTGGATTTTGATTCATTATGATTGGTTATATTTATCCAATTACTGAAAATCAAGATCAAATTCACAGAGAACAGACCAATGTATTGTATACTGAAAGCAAATAAAGATGGCTGGTCAGTCTAGGCATAGTCATTGAGTTATAAAAAGATTGACCACTAACACCTACCTCCAAAATAGGATCCATCCAAAAGCTTCATGCCCGTGTTGCCTTTGGTGAGGACGCTGACCACCCCATGTTGGATGAAGTACATCTTCTTGCCAATGGTGCCCTCTCGGATGATATAGTCCCCCGGCTGAAACACTTCGAACCTCAGTTTGGTCAGCATGGCCGTCACAAAGTTAGGGTCAGCATTAGCGAAAAGAGGCATGGAGGCCACCAGTTTACGACAGTTAAAGTTGACAATTTCCTAAAAGTAGACAAGAGACAGTACAGGACTAAAAGTAAGAGGTCCCATACAGAATTGCTTAGATTAGAGATAAATACAGTCAAATTGCACTAATTCATTTCCAGTCTGGTGAGAACATTATACACGGTTGATTCACACAAGTCTTCAATTACCATACAGTGTTTTTAATTATACGATTATTACCAGCCACATTGTTGTCATAGTAACCATTGATTAAAAGGCTGAAACGTCCACCTGCACAATATTTACCCAATGGCTGATAAAACACATTTCCTGATAAACCAGGCAACAACATGATATGACTCTATCTCATAGAAGTCGAAACAAATTCTTTTTCAAAGGAATGTTTTATGTTTGACTTCATATATGTGGAATTATGCAGAAGAAAAGTTTTTTTACAAACAAACCTTTTCAAACTTAAAAAAAAAAAAAAAAGTAATCTACTTTGGGCCCTAGGTGGGATACACTCTGGACAATGACCAGTTGGGGTGACCAATACAGTAGTGATATAGGCAATGGCTGATTAGGGGTAAAAACACTGCGTTCATCTTGGACTTTAGGTATGTGAAAGAAAACTTTTCTACAAACAAGCTGGGAAAAAAAATTTAAATGAAAAATACTGCTGTTTCAAACACTATAAAAAAGCAAAAAATGTGATACCAAATATTCTGTTTGAACACTATGTAAGAAAGTCATCCACTGTGGTTTATTCTTGATGGTTACAATCTACTTTGGGCATTAAGTGGTCTATGGACTATGGCCAGTTGTGGTGACAAATACAGTAGTGATCCTCGCAGGCAGATCTCCATTTACTAAAACATTACAATTTACAATGGGCAATTTAGACCAAGTCACCTAACACCTGTCTCTGTACTATGGGGAAGCTTTTTCACATTGGATGCCATCCCATCCAGTGTTGGGATGGCAGCAGTGTTTGTCTCTTAGTGAATATACAACCTGAAAAAAGTTGCTTTATAAAACTAGGCTAGCACTTGGAGATAGTCTTGTCCACTGGCTCAGTAAATGTGTGTCTGTTTGCTTGTGTGCCTGTGCAGATGAGTGAGTGCCTTGTAGACTGCACTGTGTTCATACCTCTTTCAAAGGCTCATTAAGCTCCTCCAGGATGCTCTCCTCATCAAACATCTTGCCCTGGTATCTGTGCTCGTAGTAGTCATGGATTTTCTGCCGGAAGTCCGCCGGCAGTTTGTGGAACGACATGTACTGCTCCACTTGTTTGTACTGCAAGATAGTAAGATAGAAAGTAAATCAGCTCTTTTGTTAATGTTGGATCGAAAAACGTATCACGTATCACTGGCAGCAATTTCACACCAGTGGTTTGGGTGTATCCGACTCAAAGGAGATAAAACCGGCAATCCCTGCTTTATCATGGTGGCTTTTTTTTTCCATTAGCTCATAGCTTTCACCAAACACGGCCCATTTATACCTACTGGCTAGAGGGGAAAACTGCGATGGAGCTGTTAAGGGAACATGACAGCTCTGTAAATCCCAGGAGGATTCACCCGCCATGGCTGTTCAGAGAAGAAAGAAGCTGTTACCACATAGGCACATGCTAAAAGTGTGAAAATAAAAATCTGAGATGGACATGGTCAAAACTGAAGTGAATTATTATACAACATAAATATAGAAGGATGGCAGCCATATTGGATTATCTAGTAATTTGCCGACTAGTGGACAAAAGATGAAGTCTTTGCTGCTGCGTAGCTTTTTCAGGACTCCCTTGAAAAAAGTCTCAATGGGGTATTTCCTGGGTAAATAAAAGTTTTTTTTAATAATAGTCATTTCATAATTTTCCATTATTACTACTGCTCTAATTTGGTGAAATGAAGCCTAGACTGATTATAATATCCAACAAATATACAGGAGTATGGCAGTATGGGGCCCCTTCACCCCCTGAGCTCGAGGGCAGATAAATTGGAGCCTTACTGCTTCCCCGTAGCATTGTTAGTAAGGCACAGCTAAAGGTCAAAGAAAACCCAAGTGAGTCACACTGTCAGATAGCTGTGTTTATCCACTGTTAATCAAACAGTGGTGAATGTCCATCTGATTACAATAGCACATACAACATTTCATGCCTGGGTTGTCAATGAAAATAGAGGCAGCTGGAACAGATTCTCCCATAAGATGAAATTGGATGTACATTTATGTCAATTGCCCATAGAGAAAATGTGCTATATGCAATTCTCTCTTCATACAGAGCGATGACTTTTCTGTGTTATGCGGTAGGCACAGAAATGAGGTCCTTTATGTGGTTTCACGCACTAATGCCTTCCTGTAAAGAAAAGAGCCTTACACACAGCCTTACATGGCTCGTTTAGGGCAATTGTTTTTTATTTAAAATCAATAATTAAAAATAACACAAATCTTTGAGATGAACACAAACCCTCAACAAAGCATTGGATCTAAGATAATGCCCAGACCACCACATGAACATCATCTTCATGTTCAAAGGAAACTATACAATCCATTTAGCCGAAATCAATGGCAAAGAACCCACTAGAACTAAGAATTCTTCCTCTGTACTGGGCCATTGTGGCTTGATTTACTGTATTTATTTTTTTTAACAATGATTCAAAATTCCCAGATCCACAAGTGTTTGGAACACTAATTCTTCTACACTTCCCATTCACTTTAGAGGTCGCAGGTGAGGCTATCCTAGCAACTTTGGGCCTCAGGCGAGGTGGACCCTTGACAGAGAATTGCACAGAGACATGCACAGACAGACAACAATTTACTCTCTCCCTTTATTCAATTTAGATTCACCAGTTCTTCTAACACATGGATGTGTTTGGAGGTGGAATTGCGGCTCATGCACACAACCAACTTGCTGAGATGGAGGAGTGACTCCAAGTAAATCTTGTGTTTCCTTGATAGCAAAAACAAATTCACTGGTTTACACACACCACAGTATACTGTATTATAGTACAACTGCAGAAGGATAACACATGCATGATTCCCTACATTTACTAAACCTGGGATTCAAATAGAGATGTTGTAGGAATCAGTGAGCAGTCCGAGTGAAACAGATGCACCTGGCCGTGATGGACTCACTTGAAGACGTTACATAATGACTGTCTCTTTCCACTGCATGTGTGTGTGAGTCATGTCTCGGAGGAATACACTGTCAATTGGACTGTGTGGTAGATTTTCAATGCAAGGTCAAAGGAGATCATCCACTGTCAAAACACACACAGATGAAGGTGTGTGGTCTGTATATGGTAGGTGAAACACATTGGTTGCAGCATATAGCGACCAGTATACACATTTAAGTTTAGGTTTTGGCACTGTAAAGTTATATTGCAAGATATTGCCAATGACTCTGCAGAATTTTACTGTTCACTAATGCATGCCTTCATATTATATCATATTTGGATAAATTAGTCAAGTGTGAAAAACTGAAACACTTTCACAATGTGACTGGGGTTATACAGAGAGTACGCTGTTTTCAGAACACATTGTTTTGTGACCAGTTGTGACCACCATTTCTTCACAACCGCTTGTTGTTACACAGATGGAGATGTGGGCAGTAATATACTGTTCGACAATGAGTGTGACTGGGCAACAAGTGTGGTTTGGGCTAGTGCTACAGTTATTATTATTATTATTATTGTTATTAATAATAATAATAATAATGCATTGGTTTTATATAGCGCTTTTCTCAACACTCAACGACACATACATTATTCAGCTACTGCTACTTGTGCATATTTGTGATAATCACGAGTAGACAGGTATGGGGTAATTTCAGTAAATGCAATTGAGGCTGCACCATATGAGAAAAATATTTAATATTTCATAAAAAATGGTTGAATATTCAATATGTAGTTTGTTTTGTAATTTGTAAATGTAATTAAACAGAAATAGTTATTATTTAAAATTGCTTCAAAACCAAGAACCAAGAGGCCAAGACAGTTTCCTAGGAACAATTTATTGTGATTTATTTAGATTTTTTACAATACGGATATTACAATTTCTGATATTGCAATTACAATCATCTTGCCATATTGTGCAGCCCTAGATACAATAGAGGGTGGTCATCTGCTTGTGTATGGTCAGCCCTCCTAAAATACAATTATATAAAGTGGTTTTCGTTATTGTGTGAAAACTGTATGCCCACACGCCCATGCCTGGAGCGACAGCAGGGCGTCTGCACTGACCTTACGTGTTACGTTCAATGACACATGAATGAGAAAGGACATAGCCGCTGGAAATTACATTTTGTCACACACAGTATAGTGACGGGAGAAAATAAAACAGACCTGACCCCAGTGGGCTGGATAACATGGCAAATCACAATATATTTAATACTTACAGAGGCTGCCATGGACAATATTAATGCCTAAGAGGATTTACAGACAGTGAGAAAATTGCTTTAAGGGAACCAATGCTATGTATAGAGTTTCAAGACACAAAGAAGTACTTTAAATAAACAACCATTCTCAGCAGATTCTCATATTATAATATTTGGGGTGTCAGTAACATTACAACTAACTTGACCCCCAGAGAAACTGTTTCTGCTGAAGGATTGGGCGTGTAGCAGTTTTAATTAAGTCCAGTGACATGTTTTGCCTCTGTAAGTGACTGTAAAAGGCATTTTATTTAGACCTAGTCAGTGTGTCAGTCAACTTGATCACATGGGAGCAGAGATTCTCCTTAGCCCCCTAAATATCACTTCATACGTCTGCCCCATACGTCTGCCCCATACGTCTGCTACAACTGGCACCTTAATCAGACATTGTCTAATTTCTTTTAATATAGGGTTTTAATATTGTTAACGAGCAATTAAGGGGCCCCGCCGATATAATGAAGTGGTCTTCTGCTGCTGGAGCCCATCACCTTCAAAGTTTGGACAGTTTTAGAAATGGTTAGATTTTGGGAGTGATCCATGGAAGTGAGCTGCCTTGGCGGAGGTCTGTGCGCTCCGAGGGCTGTCTAGTTTTGCAAGATGAAATTGTGGTTAATTATTACTGACTAGTGTCCACTGTGACTGACTGCCTCAGAAATTATTTGAAGTTTCATTCAACTGGGCAAAAACAAGCCAAAATAAGGACTAGCCCAGGTGGTATGGAAACCAAGGAATAAAATGCAAGTCAATAAATAATACACAAATAAACATATGGGAAACTAGGCCTGCGCTATCGTCCCCGACAGCGAGGTGAATATCGGCAAAACGGGTCCATACGCCCTTAATCAGACATTGTGTGATTTCTAAGGGTTTTAATAAGAGACCTCTCCCCAAACCATGACAAACATGGGAAGGGTCTATTTGACTTTTTTGATTTGTCTGGATGTTTGTGAAGAATGTTTTTGCTAAATTTTGTAAAATTCCCTAAAACTACATTCTTCTTTCAGTCTATAGGGGGCGCTATAGAGGTAACTGCCATCATATTAGTCAGATGTGTGTGCCTATGTACATTAAGTATACAATTGTCCGGATCAATGTGC
>JAVQKC010077926.1:0-12075 GCA_036025475.1 Philypnodon macrostomus | reverse complement strand
AATATTGTTAACGAGCAATTAAGAGGCCCCGCCCCCAAACCATGACAAACATGGGAAGGGTCTATTTGACTTTTTTGATTTGTCTGGATGTTTGTGAAGAATGTTTTTTGCCAAATTTTGTGAAGCTCCCTAAAACTACATTCTTCTTTCAGTCTATAGGGGGCGCTATAGATGTAACTGCCATCATATTAGTCAGATGTGTTCAGGGCCGGGGGGTCATTAGGTATTTCAGGTTTGAGCCTAATCGGGCAAAGTATGTGCACGTTAGAGGCTGTCAAATATACCTGACTTGATACGGTTTAGAAATGTTGAAAGTGATCCGGCAAAGACTTTTTGAGTTATTGCGTTCACAGTTTTAGCCCGTTATTAATTAATTACTTAATTAATATTCATCGAAAAAGTACCCAAATCGATACAGTTGGGCGTCTTTATGGTATGTACCTGTGTGCAAATGTTGAAACTGATCCGGCAAAACGTGATTCCATAATATTGTTGTTTCGCTGATATAATAACCTAATAAATAATAAACAAAATCTACAATAGAAGTAAATACAAAATTGATCTGCTTGGAAGAAAAAAAATATTCTGAGTAATGGCAACTGTTGATGAATAACACACATACAGTGAGGAGGGAAGGTTGGAGTGGGTCGTGGAACATTTTAAGTGAGATGGATTTCCAGCTTTGAGGGTAATACTGGAAAATATGCTGTAAGCTCAAGGGAGGGCAAAGAGAAAGAAAAGCCAGGCCAGAATCAATACGACCTTAGTAATACAGTGAATTAAGATAACTCTGTGGGCTTTGGGTGTTAATATAGATGTAGTGAGAAGATATGGAGCCAGACAAAAGCCAAAACAATCACTAGTTTGCTTAAAGGGGCCTATTTGTGACGATGCAGCATTTTTGAGCTTTTTAATATGTTATAATGTTGTTTCCATGCGTTGGGTGTTTTGTTTCATTCACACACATTTGAGTAATCCTGTATGCTGAGGCGCCGACCCTATCAGGAGCTGAAAAGACTTGGTTTCATCATTTTATGGAGAGAAATTAAAAAATCCTACCTTGCTACCTTGTGTTTGCACTGGCTGTAGTATAGTGAAGTGGGTGTGGCCACCAGGGGAAAAGAGGGCCTTAGAAAATATGCTACCTAATACGATTTTTCTTTTCAGCAGAGGCCCATAAAGAAGACATTTACTGTTCATTTTTCGGACATACTATGGGCCCTTTAAAGGAGAGTTGTATCCTGACCACACTGTTTCTCATCTGGACACCAACCTTGTGTGGTCCGTTTCCATGGCAGCCTCCCTTTTGCTGTTGTGAATGTTTGATTTGAGAGACAAAGGAGACAGCGACTGTGGTTAGCTGAGTCTGGTGAAGGAGCACAGTGGAATAAATCCTTTGTGGGTCCATTGTTATCGTGTGTCCTGTCTTCCTCCTGATCAGACAGCAGCTGTAGAGAGGTGTGGTTGTAGTGGCCGAACAAGGTGAGATTCACTGTCAATGGCATGGTGAGCTGAAGATGGAGCCACACTTCAAGATGGATGTTATGAACTGTGGAAAAAAAATGCATGGTGAAGTAAACATCATAACATAAAAATAATAATGAATTGTTACATTTATTAAGGCCTTGAGGCACTATATAAATCCATAAGTCCATTATTTACATATAGACAAAGGTGGCCCAAGTACACAATGTCAGTATGGATTGTCTTCTTCAGATGCCCCCTGGACCCCCCCCCCCCGGGGAAGACCTAGGACACACTGGAGGGATTGTATCTCTCAGCTGGCCTGGGAACGCCTTGGAATCCCTTTGGAAGAGCTGGAGGAAGTGTCTAGGAAGTGGGAAGTCTGGGCATCTCTGCTTAGACTGCTGCCTCCGCGACCCGGCCCCAGATAAACGATGAAGATGGATGGAGGTTTGAAAGAAATCCTCTGAATCTGATACAATTTGATAGCAGACATCTTTGGTAGTGTTTGATATTATGGGATCAGCTAACTAATTCTAATTCTCATAATTAATTTTGACTGTGGATTTTCTCTTATGAGAGCTCATGATATGATGGTTGGTTTCGAGCTACCTTAAAAAACGTATAGAGAGTACATTACATCTGCTTAGAGATCCATTTAATCCTTCACATATTTGGCCCGTCACTAATCTGATTTCATTTATGTATTTCTGCAGAAAAAACAACAACCGTGTTGGCATTTTGAAGGGTGATACCTGAAGATGAGCTGATGTCATCAAATCCTGGCATTTGGACATCCGCCTCACACACAAAGCAGTTCATGTCTCTCTCTGTCACATTTCTTTGATTAGCCGCTCTCTCCCATTGTTCGAGACAAGTAATGATCCTCCACCAGTCAGAAAGCTCACAGCGCAATGCCACAGTCGATACTAAAGCAAAATATGGTTTAGATCAACACAACAGGTGGATGAGATGTGCTAGATACATTTCAGAGACAGGAAGTCAAGTCAAATGTATACCACTCAGAGAACTCAAAAGTACAATGCTTAGTGCATCCTAAAACATAATATTACTCAAAGAAAAATACCATTTACATGTAAAATATATTCTCATTGGCCGCTTTATTGGGTATATTTGTACGTTATAAGGTGTTTATATCTTCCACAGTAGGTGTTATCTCAGCTAATGTTTATATCTTCCACAGTAGATGTTATCTCAGCTAATGTTGTCTGTCTAAAAATTTAGACCACTCTCTGACATTTAGCATCCTGGCATTTTCGCCCACATAACTGCCGCTCACTGGATATTGTACCTTTTTCAAACTATTCTCTTCCTAGTTGAACTACATGATGAATTTCCTAAATGTTCATGCCTGATACAATGTGACTGCGTTCAGCCCTAATAAAGTGACCAGTGAGTGTATTAGAAAGCACACTGAAGAGAAAGAGGAAGAGAGAGGGTCAAGTAAATAAATAAAATCAACTGCTTAAGCCCAAACACGTTAAAAACACTTTGCAAAGACCTAGTAAATAACATAATATCCCATCGTATAATATCTCCAACTTAAACCACTTGATTGACCCACCTCTGTGTACAGTGAAGAATTCAGGGAGGCACACGATGAAGGCGAGAATCATGAGGAAGACAAGTTTAGTCAGTGCTGCTCTGGACATTGTTGCAACACATTGAACATCCCCACATTGTTTGTGACCAACCAACTCCAGGCTTGACTTGTGACTTGTGGTCTTCACTTCCGAGGTTCCTACTAGTATTATTTGCTAAAGGGAGCTTGATATTAACAACAGTACACTCGTCAAACTGTGGCTGACACAGACACTGAAGGTAGCGCCTCACCATCTGACTTCCTTCTGCACTTCCTGCCCTTTTCTTTGAAAGTGTGAGAGACGGAGAAGAGCGCAAGAAGACTTTATTTACTCAATGTGAGTATGGAACAAAATAGATGTAATGTTGATATGGATTTGTGTGTTTTTGTTGTATGTGCTCTAAAATGGTAACTGATACAACAACAGGACTAGTGTGGTAGGAACTATGCCAGTTTGAGAATCTATGCATTTGTACAGTGAAAAAAGATAATGTCATTACTCCGGATACTAGAGACTTCAAACCATAGTGCACCTTTAGCTCCCAGATTTAATTATATAAATATAAACTGTTATTAATGATGCCTCATGAAATTGCTGGAGTTTGTTTTTATTATTATTCTTTACTACAATTCAATCGCAAATTTGACCCAGTGAACCGGAACGAAAGCTACATTTTATTGGACCCAAAACTCAAGGTCGGCGAAAAAATTATTTAGATGTAAATGAAGAAAAAAATGGCTCAGTGGGGGCCATTGGAAAATCTAAATACATTAGGGATATGGGCGGTGGTCACACAATCTTCTTAAAAAATGTGGGTAGATGAAATTTGGCAGAAACATATCATGTCAGCATAAGAGAAAAATTATATTATGGCCCCATCCTAACCCCATCAGGAAGTCAGGCCCTCAAAAATCATGACTTTTGAACAGATAAAATTGTGTCACTTGCCAAAATTTGTCAAGTTTAGATGTGGATATACTGTATGTGCCAACAAAAGTTAAAACATTTTGTTTTGATAAAATCTTAAATATATTTTTAAAAAATTCACAATGTTGTATCGAGCTGAGCCCCAATGTAACATTTGTGTGTGTAATGATGTGTCAATATAAAGCCCATCTTTTAAAATACCTCTCTAGCGCCCCCTGCAAATTTTGACTAGGACAAGAACATTTATTATCCAGCTTAAGATCCTGAACAAAAAAGCTACCCACCCCTATTTCTAACTATGTTGCCACTAGGTTGCCACGGGAACAGCAAAAAATGCCCACCGCACATTTTTTTTTACTTTAGGAAAATGAGACTTGGGAGATACATCGGTCATGTCAGGACAAGCAAACAAGCTCATTAACCACAACAGGAAGTCGGCCATCTTGGATGGAACAGTGGACCTTCAAAATTGTATAGTTTTGTTGAGATTTTATGGATGAGAGCCAAGAAGCACACATTTAGGCAAGCATTGGACCAACACACACACAGATACACACACAAATACACACACACACACACAAATACACACACAGATACATACGCACACAGATGAGCGGGGCATACAGGTGGAGTCTTATCTCCCTCCACAGCGCCTCTCGGCTCTCAGGGCTCAGCAGCTTATGCACATGGAAGCCTCTTCTCTGTCCAAATCAAAGCTTCACATCCTGACCATGGCCATATTAAACATACTGTATGAGTCGGGTTACACAGAGATAACTTCTGTATAGCTGTGGTGACTGACAGAATGCACTACATATGCAATGTATTTCCGAAATTGTTGATTTTCTGGGCAGTTTTGAGGGTGAATATACCCGGTTGATGCAAGAGACTGGTTTTGAGATAATAAAAATGTTACAGATTACGTACTAGAGGAAAAATACATTCTAGGAAGTAAAGAAAAGTAATTTAATGTGAATGTTTTGCAGTGGACCAACTGGAGATGTCCCTTGGACGCTTGAAGTCATGGTCAGAGCATGAAAGGTAAGACTTTAATGTGTGCATGCTATATCAGTGCATCATGGGACACATTTTTGGATTATTTTAGTCTGGTTTTTCTTTACAACAGAAGAGTTAAGTGGCTGAGATTCAGGTGCTAAACGTTCGCTTTTTGCGTCTGTCAGTGGTCTTAACTTTGTCTAATGTATGTCTATAGCATTTGTGGCTGTCATAAAATGGAAATAGAGCACTGTGCTGCAGCCTGGAGAGATTTATATGATTTTAATGAGCCTAGCCTTTTGCACTGGCACTGGGTGAACTCTCCCAGGAACTTGTTCAACGTTTGGCCCAAAAATTTTATCAGTAACGAGCTGAGTCTGCACAACATTTCATCTTGTTTATCGCAAACCTCTGTTGGGATTTGGAGCACATTCAGACCGACTAATTTTCCCGATCAATCTACAAACTCATTTGTCGAGTCGTAATGCTCCGACTGAGCATTTGTAAGAGCAGAATATACACATCCATCAATTTAATGCTTCCAGCTAAACTTGCACTGATGAAACAGAGCTGCGCAGTACAAATGCTGACTCAGGATATGAGTAAGGAGTATGGAATGACACATCTTTATAAGCACTTAAGTAATCTCCAAGACCCAATAATGTGCACATAATAATGAATATTACCTGCGCATTGTCTGTGGCATTTTGACAGTGAGCCTTAAAGTCACTTTGCTATTATCTGTAAGATTTTGATCAAAGCTAGAGACTATGTGATGAGATCAGGGATTTAGGAAGCACAGGTGAGAGTTAAGAGACATCAAAGGTAGATTTAAGAATAGAGCCTGTAAAACCATGTGCCCAATGGTTTTTTAAACTATATCAAAATGTTGACCACACTGACGCCACAATTCTGAATGTATCAGCACAATTCAAAAAGAGGTAGCCCATATGTTTTGATGGGTATATCGACAAAAGAATATTTTAGCATTGCACACAATTCATCTGTGTTTTGTTGTTATTTACATACAGCCGAATGTAGGTCCTCTTATGCTCCTTTACCTTTTAGCCGCTGAGAGTGTTCACAGAGATCCAGAATGCTTTTGGTGGGTTTATTCAGTAAACATTCAGCTATCATAACATTTATGGTATGTGGAATAATGAGACCAGAATTACAAGCAGATGCAGTATGGTAGCTATAGCGGTCAACAAGAGTATGGCTACCCACCTTCTCTCCTCCTCCTCACGCAGGTAAGGGCACGCCCTTTATCACACACCCACGCACACACACAGACCCACACACACAAACACACACACACATGCATACACACACACACAGACCCACACACACAAACACACACACATGAACACACACACATGCACACACAGACCCACACACACACGAACACACACAGACCCACGCACACACGAACGCACACATAAAGACAGACCCATACCCACATGCCCACACACACACACACGCACACCCACACACACACCCCCACACACACCCAAATACACACGCCCACACACACACACACACACACACACCCCCACACACACGCAAATACTCACACACACTCACACACACACGTGACCCTCTCCACATGTCTCCTACATATGCCTATAGGCTTTTATTGCTCAAGGAAACAAGTCTTCTAAACACATCCCATTAAAAGAGCCACCAAATGCTTTATTACACGCTTCATTTGCTTGCAGTGCCTTAGTTCAAATCTGGTGTTTGCAATCCACCCCGGTACAGAAATACAATAATTGTGAATTACTTTCATTCAAAGCCTGAGATGAGACATTCATCCATAATAAAAAGACATAAATGACTTGAGGCTGAAATGAAGTGCCTCTTTCAGTGTTTGGATGCTGTACTGATGAGCTGAATGTATTTTACACGATCACAGAAATGCAAACTCATACAAGTAGGGACAATAAGAGAGGAACAGGTGCAAATGAGAGAGAGGAGGTTGAGGATGATTTAGCTTTAGTGCTCCGTCAGAAGTGGAGCAGCCACTTTATCACACAAAGATCATCATGATGTATCAACCTTAAAGATCAAAATGCTAAGTGGATGTGTGTACATGGATTATTGGTGTGGTTAGTTTGTACTTTAAGTGTTCAGAAAATGGGACTTGTTAGCTGCATCCTGGGATCGACTGACTATGATCTGCATGTCCTCCCTGTGTTACTGTGGGTTCTCTCCGGGTACTCCAGGTACTCCGGCTTCCTCCCACTGCCCTAGTGGAGAAGTGCATGTATTAGAAGAATTGGTCAATCTAAAATCATCCAAGTGAATAATAGAGTGAATGGTTCGCTGTCTCTGTATGTCTCAGTGTCAAACCTGCCCCGCCTAAGGCCCATAGATGTTGGAATAGGCTCCAGTCATCCACGACCATTAATGGGAAAAAGCATCAGAAGATGAATGAATGTTCAGACCTATTGATATATTTGTTATAATATACATTTTAGCACTTTTTAAGGTCCCTTTTTATAGTTCACACAAGCCGCACCTGACACATTGACATAGATGTTCCACCAAAACACTATAAATAAATGTTCATGTAATATCTTACACTTTACTTCAGCTGTTTTGTTTTGCTGCCCCAGTTATTGCCAATAGCTTTAAAGGGTGGCTGAACAGGTGTACCTAATAAAGTGGCTTGTGATCTGTCTACAGAACAGTGCCTTGAGTTTACTTCACTTAAGCTTCCCCTCCTCCTTCCCTTTGTTTCTGCTCTAACCTTTGTAGTGAGAAAATGCCATGTCAATATAAGCTTTTTAACATGAGGAAAAATCAATGTCCTCCTATTGCACCTATTTTCACCTCAGATGGGAACACTGGGGGCACTTGCTTGGAAAGAGGCGTGTGCTACAGCAGCTGGTTGATAAGACTTAACACAAAGCCTTTACTCTTTTTATTGGCCACATTTCACACTGTAAAACTTTATTGTGCAGAAAGGAAAAAGGACCCGTATCGCTATAAAAATTCACAACGGATTAAATCATAACAATAAAACAACAGTGCAATATGAAAGGATTAATTGGCTACATCCATGTCCGCTGATAAACCCACTCCGAGGCACTAAATAAATTGGTCAGTCTCGTGGCTTTATGACCGCTCCAGGACGACGATGTCTATAACATTTACACTTCATTTCAGATAGCAGTTAAATCAGGGCCCTTTAGACTGGCAATGCTGTACATGTCTTAAAAACTCCTAGTGGTATTTAAGTGTTAAATAAGCTCACTCATTACATGGTCCAATCAGTGCTGTCTTGGGATTGCAGTGATTAGGGCTGCAGTTCTACCTAAAACCTAATTGAGTTCCTTAATGTTTGAAGAAAGCATACTCCATCTGGCTTTTCGCTGGAGTTTATAGGGTTTAGTTGTACTGTATATAAGCGGTGGGTGATATGGTAAAAATATAATATCACAATAATACGTTTTTAGTTGACTCTTTGTCAGTGTCTTCATTAAACATCCAATCCAATGTTCATCATAATACTTAATACTGTTTATCATCCTTTTTTATTAATATGAACACTGGCATTGGTACGGTAAAAATGACAATTTAACAACCAGCAGTCATATCATAATAGAATCCCCTATCGCCACACCCATCATGCATGATTGGTTCTATGAGTTTGCTATTTTAAAATGTACTAAGGTTTAGATCCAGCAAAGTATTGTTACGGAAATATTACAAAGACACTTGTCTGTATCAAAAAGCGGGTTTACTTTATTAAGAAACTTGTGCACAAGTAGAACACAGATCAACCTCTCAGCGAGGTTAAAAATAGTGTTCTAACTCTAGTCTGAAACAAGGCAGTTTTAACATAACACTGTCAAAAGGGAGGAGTTTGTCCAACCTGAATTCTCAGGCAGAAGAATTCCAACAGTGTTAGAGAAATGCATAGAGAGACCTTCAGACAGCTCCTCAGACTCAATTCTGAATGGTGTAAAAGCCTGCTAAATGCTTCATCACAATGACCACTGACTATTGAGCAGCCAGGTAGTTGCATTTTATTACGATGCTTATAAAAAGCTAGAAATAAATGTGTACTCAAATGTTTTAAACAGAAAATGAAGAAATGAGATCAACTAGATCCTTTTATGTCTTGGTTCCTTTGTTTTTTTTCTTCTACTAATTGTGCTGCATACTAAACTCATTCCCAGGCTACAACATGAAGCTGATGTCTAGTTCTGATTTTCTAAACTGTGTCAGAATCCATAGATTTTTTAAATGATAATTAAAGTGTTTAGCCTTTTAGTCATAGCAAGGGTAAATCAACATGAGTGCGAGACGTGCAGAGGAAGAGGCAGGTGTTTGGCCAGTGGCGTGATGGCTCGGAGGCAGCTGGAGAGTCCCATTAGGTTAACTGAACAAGCTAATGGTATTTAGTTTCCTGTAACATACACAATGTTGTTTTGTTCTCCTCTCTGGCTCCCTCTAGACTCCAGAACCCTAATGTAGTCAGTGATAACCACAGAAAAGGTAATGTACTATACACTGTAAAAAGTATTGAGGTAGTTTAACTACTAAGTCTCCATTTAGTTAGTAAGGATTTAGTTAGTGAGAACAATAAAGAGGAAACATACAAATAATGTTCAAAATATAAAATAAATATAATAATAATCATCAGAATAACATAAAGAATATGAATACACTTATAATATAATGTACATAATGTGTAAGTTACTTTTCTGTTAAATAGAATACTTTTTACAAAAATGTGTGCACAATATTTCAGGTTGAACTGGATACTGGTCACTGGTTATGGAAGGATACGTGTGGCGTATGAATATAACAAAGATTTATTATCTGTTTGCAATGACCCTGTTTATTGTTTATTGTTTACATGGATCTCTTTTTGTGAAGCCCTCTGAGGCAACTGTGTTGTGATATAGGGCTATACAAATAAAATTGAATTGAATTGAATCCGGTTCCCATACTATAACTTAAAATAATAAGTCAAGTGAAATTTCTGTTAGTCTAACTTAGAAGAATTAGTTGTAATACTTAAAAATGATTAAGTTAAGTAAATAATAATACATTAAAGAAGACAACTTATTGGCCCTAGGACTTTTTACAGTGTGTGTTCATTGGAGTCTACAGTTACAGTTACTTTTTTACAGTCACTTTTCATATATTCAGATCATCCTGTTGCAAATGATTCACGCAATGACATACTGTACCTGGCATTTTTATAATCATTTATTTTTCATTTACTTAATCACAGCAAAACCTGCTCTCTTGACTTGCATAGTGATAGTGGCTGATAATGAGAAGTGATCAGGGGTTGGAAGAGGGGCAGTTGTTGAAAGAAAATATTCACTCATGATTATATTGACGTTACTACATAAAAGTGTATGTTTTGTAGCTTAATAAGTCAGTACATCTCAAGTCATTTTTTGCTTGTTGAAAACCAAGCCAAACATCACAACACAAGGAATTGAGCCACCATTGACTGCCAGTCGACTCCTTCACTAATCACTGTGACGCATCCTCGGCCTGAACCGAGCAGCTTTTAATTCTCTTCTTTCACCTCTGTCATTCTTTTTCTCACTCTGTCCATCCTTGTTCGCCTCTCTGCCGCCTCATCAGTTTACGGATCAACGGCTGCCGAGGCATAAGGTGACCTTCCTTTAAAACTGACCAATACACAGTCCTCCAGGCCTAGTATAATACGGACACGTGTGTGACACCCGGGGTAAACGACTCAGAATGTCCTGTGTCTGTGCTGATAAAATGGATGCCCTCAGCTGTTTGCACCATTCAGCACAAATTGGTTCCTGTCCTGACACGGCTGCACATAAGATTAGGTTTAGCGTCGTGTTGAATGTAAAGCAGTCAGGAGCATTGTCAACATTTAATTCTAGATGATCAAGAAATGAACTAGAAGCACTTGAAGAGCGCAGACCCCCACCAAGGCATTAGTCCTAACTTGCAATGCTTTATCCATTGAGACAAAAATTTCTTCAGTATTTTCTGACTTTTTCTGAAAATGTAAACAAATCTGACCATTACTTTTTAAAACCCAC
Organism: Philypnodon macrostomus; assembly: GCA_036025475.1. Taxonomy (NCBI): domain Eukaryota; kingdom Metazoa; phylum Chordata; class Actinopteri; order Gobiiformes; family Eleotridae; genus Philypnodon; species Philypnodon macrostomus. The sequence goes on along the minus strand of JAVQKC010077926.1, from coordinate 1,031 downwards.
AATATTAAACTGTGCATTGATAAATAGAAAATTCTTCTATTCTTCTTAATATATCCATTTTTCATATGCACACCCTATTAGCTGATGCATTAGCACTCACTCATCATCTGACAGTAAATGTTAGTGCTTTTAAGAGCCACATACAATTATTTATGACTGTCGGTCGGCCCTCTCTCTCTCTCATTTCATCTCTGTGAGAGCGACTGGCTGTGATTGGCTCCTAGCTTCAGGGCAGACTAAATTATTAAGACATGCTCTTTATTTGGCTGTAAATGCTCACTGTCTTCCTGTCTCTATTTAGGAAGCACGGGACTAGGAAAGGAGGGCACTGCAGCACAAGGAAATATATATAGCCTGTTTTGATACGTTGATCTAGAAAGCTTCAAAAGTGGAAGAATGAGCACTCGTGAAGCAGAGATGTGGTATAAGTGACTCGGAGAAAGTCCTCTACCTGCACCTGCCATAAAACCAAGAATAGATTACCGGCACTTACTGTAGGTGTGTATTTGCCGAACCCACCGAGACCAGTTCTGAAGCAGCCATAAGAGAGCTGTTAAACCACCAAATGGGTTTTAGCGACGAGGAAGCCAGAGAGAGTGTGGTCTCAAAGGGGGAACGAGAAGAAAAAAACAGAGAGTTGTTTTCATTTTCATCAATAATTCAGGATGTGTATTATCTCCTGTTGTGTGCAGTTGCAAAATTTATGCTTCCACGAATTTTTGCCAGTGGCGAACATGCCGGGATAAATACGTGAGAAACACACTGTAAATAGGAGCTTTAGTGGTAATTTGTGTTGTTTTTAAACACTAATGATGTCAATGGTTATATTATTGAGTCTATTATTCTTCTGCAAAATTACATCAATGGGTCACACTTTATTATACATAGCCCTTAACTACATTGTATCAATCAAAGTACAATGTAATACACTGTAACAAACTGTAATAACGTGTAACTACATTGTATCTACCTCATTAAGTACAATGTAATAGATTGTGTAACAAACTGTAATAACAAACTACATTGTATCT
>JAVQKC010077922.1:0-35128 GCA_036025475.1 Philypnodon macrostomus | reverse complement strand
ACTCAATCCAGTTCTGCATCTTCATGATATGTACCTGTGTGCAACAGTTGAAAAAGATCCAGCAAAGACTTTTTGAGTTATTGCGTTCACAGTTTTGGCCCGTTATTAATTAATTACTTCATCGATACAGTTCGGCGTCTTTATGGTATGTACCTGTGTGCAAATGTTGAAACTGATCCGGCAATTCGTTTTTGAGTTATCGCGTTCACAGCTAGGATCGTCGTTTCGCCGATATAATTAGGTGGCTAAAGCCTGTCTCGGCAATTATGGGCCTTAGACAGGGCAAAGACAGACAAGCATTTGTTTTTGAACAGTAGGATGAGCATGAGAGAACAGTAACACAGGAAGTACATGCAAATTCAACTCAACAAGATTGTAGTTGGACCATAAATTGCCAAAATGTACCCCACTTTTGACTTTCGGGGAAAAATTGTGAAAAATGGTAGCATTTCATGACAGCAGGGTATTTGTGAAAAAAAAAAGATGCAGTAAAAATGTTCTCCACTAGAGGGAGAACTTGCTGTTATTTACCTCCGAAATGTGAAGCTATTGGTGTCTTGAAATATTTTTCTATAGAAAGAAGAAAAAAACACAGTATGGACTGATTGATTTCATTATTCCAGTTTTATTTCTTAGTACTTGCACACAGAGTTAAGAGTCGACTCAGCGGTCCACAGATAACATTAATGAATGGTTTATTTCTCAGATGAGTTTTTTTTTATTTGTGAACAAACAGGTCCAGCTGAGGTTTAGCTACAACTGAGCTTCAAACCACAGTGCAGTCATTAAAACATTTAAATATCATGAAACGAAATCTATTTACACATAGATGAATAATGCTCCTGTTTCCAGTGAGATATATCCGTCACCCTCCATTCACACACTCAACTGTGGAAGGCTCTGCTTCAATGTGTCAATAACTACATACATCAGTACAAACTAGAGTCGCTCTGCAACTGAAACAAGTTCATTATCTTAACACTATAGATATAGTCCTTACACCACTGTACTGGCCCTATGACTGATGTAACATGAAATAAAGAGTTAGTTTTCCAGTCTCCTGTCAATGAGTGCTATCTAAGGCCAGAGGAGACTGTCACAAAACACACACAAAATTAACCGATGGTCGACTAAGACTAAAGTAGTCAGTGCTGTCATGTGACCTGCATCTGTGAGAGCCTTCAGTGTTAGTGTTGTTCCAGGATCTAATATTACAGAGAAATATTGAGCCAATAGACTATATGTGGAGAAAGGATGGAGTTAAGGCTGTTTTTTTACACGCAGCATCTGACTGTGGAAAATGGGTGTGTTTAGGGATTATTTAGCACCATTAAGACGAGGGTCTCTCCATCCTAACCCCACTACAGGGGCCAGAGAAGAGCCCAGGGGCCACATCTGAGATTGTGTGGATGGAAGCATGTCTGATGTATTCACATTCAAATACCTCCTGATTCCTGTCTGAAAACCAATATTAATAAAGCAAATGGAATGAATACTGCCCACAGACCGTGACTGTGTGAGAAGATGAGAAAAGTGCATTTATTCTGAAGCTCAGTGGCTACAATCACCAGTCTTCATTTGAACATTGAAAAGGCCCTGTGATAGAGAACCAGGTCGTATCCAGGTCATGTGGTCTGGCAGCTGTTGTGATGACCCATGGTTGTGTCTCTTGTGCGTGGATATACAGGAGTGATGCATGATGGGAGTTGCGGTTCAGTCTGCAATGAAGTGGACAAATGTGACCGGGAAGGCTCCTCTCCTCTTGGGGTCGCCCTCGATGTGTCCGACCTGTAAGCACAAAGCACACACAGGCCTTAAAGAATAGAACACTATCGGAGAGAAAATCAATCTTGTGAGAATACTTCTACAAGGGCACACGACTACAGAGGACACCAGGAACAACATCTAGACCGATTTCTAAATGAAACGTTAATGTCCCACACAATCTAACTTGGTTTCAGTGCTGTTTGATCACACTGTAAAGCAAGGTTTAGTTACTAGAATTATTATCAAGTCTCATTTTCTCTGAAACTTACTACCACTGCACTACCTACCAATGTCACAACCAATACCACCACTATTACAGATATTTTATTACCTTTTCATAATACAAACCTTTAATGTCTTCTATACCTGAAAATACACAATTTGTGATCCAGTTAAGCAGGACAAGCCACTAAAAATAGAATGCAATCATAATGTTATTGATATCTGCACACAAAATCTACTGGTGAGAATATTACTGTGGGGATGTTTTGTATTCTGCATTTGACCCATCTTGTTGAAGAGACTTGTCAAGGACCGTTCATATTAGGCCATAAACTCAAGACACATGAAGTTATATGAAAAAGAATATTGGTAAATGGGACTACAAAATCTATTTACAACAGATGTTTTTCACACTTGACACCATCTGAAGCAGCACAAAGACTCATTCATCTAAGTGCATCTGCTGCCATTTTAATATTTCAGACACAAATATGGAGATAATGGCTGCGGTCAGCGGCTCCAGAGGGACTGACAGAGTCTAAATACGGACATGTGTGGAGGACTGCCCAGTGTCCACACAGAGGGCTCACAGAGGAGAGACCGGGGCAGTGGCCAACACGAAGTCATGGGCTGTTGTCTTCAGTCGCCACGGAAACAAACAGAGCGGCGACAGGGACATGTTCATCTTTAGTGCAGTTTGTGTTAGCTAGTTGGAAATAAGTTGAGCTGTGCATTTTAAGTGAAATGCTAAATGTTTTAAAGGGGGCTATTTTCTGAGCCGTCCTGACTTTTTTTGGTAATTTTAAGATAACTTGCCATAACTTCACCTCCTCTTCTGTAAACCGGGTAACATTGCATAGCCCGGGAAGGGGGCACCAGAGACAAAATTATCGAGTTTTCTAACCATCAAAAAGAGAGTACCTAGAAGCAACCCATGGTAGCACAGGGAGAACCTGCAGACTGTTTTCTTTCTGGCTTTAACCTTATGAGAGGAACATTTTATTCAGGGGTGGTACTCGGTGTGACATGTTGAAAAGCCCATGCTGCGGGGATACTGACCCACCACTCCTGGTCCTCCTCCCCGTCCACCACGATCACCTCACCCTCCGAGAAGGTCAGTTCATCTGGGTTATCCGCTACACAGTTATACATGGCTTTGACGCGCTTTGGCCTCTGCTTCTGAAACACAAGGACAACAATCATTCATGTCAAAACTCTACAGACTAGACTTTTGTAGTAGAATGTAGGGCACTCACTGAGAAGGACTTCCTGGGCATGGCCGCTGGTCCCACACCTTGACCGCTGGAGTTCTGGGGGCCGGGAGACACTTCCTTTGCTGGAATATGAAGAGGAAATGACATCACCAACACAACACGTGTTTGACAATAAACGGGCACGGATAGTCATATAGTCAAACAATGTGACTTTCCATTCTGTCAGAGGAACAGGAAGAGGGCAGTTCACTCACTTAGTCTTTCAGAAGAATCACTGCGACTCATGGCGGCCCTGCTGAAGCCTTTGTCATTCCTAAGAACAGAAATACAAAACAAAGTTCTTATTGTGTGACTGATGCACATTAGAAAATAATAGTTATTAGTTGTTGGAGCATACGTAGAACCAAAAGGATCACAAATGTACAATACAGAATGAAAAACATGCATTCAAGCGCACTGCAAACAATGGAAAGTAGCATAAAAGTAGCAGAGCATAGCAAACAGTGCTTCTCATTTATTTTAAATTGCTAACTTCAAAATATTTTCCTCCAACTAACAGGTGAACGTACCCTGCAGGAGACTTAGGGGGCGCTGTTCTGCTGCTTGACTTGGAATGTAAGGACTCCATCAAACCTGCTGTCTTCCCCACAGAAGAACCCAATGCTAAAAAACATGATGTACAATATTAAACAAGCCCAGAACATGTACAATCTAAAAACACTCAAAATTTCAACATAGTGTGGAACAGATTTATGTTCATACCCCCAGCAGAAATCAGCCTCATGGGAGGGACAGGGGGGTGCATGTTGGGGGGGTCAGAGGATGACCTCTGTCGCCCACACAGCTCTAAAGAAGTGGGCTTCCAGCTGCTGGACACTGCCGACTGAGCTACTCCTCCCAGACTAGACAACTGGGCTGAAAAACAAGAAAGATAGACTGTTGGGGAGGGAAGAAAACAAGTGTAGAGTCAAGTGTCTGGAACAGAACAGTTACTCTGTGTGTGTGTGTGTGTGTGTGTGCATGTGTGTGTAAATGTGAGTGTGTGGGAGGGGGGGAGGTCCTGTGTCCAGACACCTTTAATGTAATTAAGGACTGAGTGAGCTACAGTCACCAGTCTGATACACACTGTAGAGGCATTAGTCTATCTGCAGGGATTCGTGGGACACAAACAGTTAGACGTTGTTCAGCCTATACCACTTCTTTTATGGACAAAAATATTCACTATTGATTTGATGCTTATTGGCATTTATAGATAGATTATACTGCAAAGCTACAGTCTGTTCATCAACACCAGAATCAGTGCTCAGACATAAGGCACATAAACACATTCTGTTATTTGTGGATGTTTATGTGAGAACATACCCAGGTTCCTTGGGGGTAGTGGGGGGGCAGAGCCAGAGCAGGACAGCCCCGCCTGAGAGTTAGCATTCAGGATGGTGCCGTATGTCTCGTTGTTGACCATGAAGGCTCTCTGCTTGTCTTTGAGTCCGTCCCGAGAGCTGGGGGGGTGAGAGTTACTGCTGGGTGTGTAACAGCTGACGGGCCGCTCTTCCCTGCGCAGGGGGCTGGGCTGAACCAGACAAGATAATAACAAGAATAAGTCAGGAGAAGAACACACAAGAACAGTCAAGAAGGATACAGATTATCAATAGACTAACAATCAGTCACATGTTGTGCTTTACATTTAGGACTGGTGAGTATAGCAAAAGGTTGAACCAGGTGAAGCTAGAACTATGCCACCTGAGGATTTTCTGGATAGAGCATATTTACAGTTTTGCCTTAATTGCTGCTCTGTGCGGGTTGTTCTCTCAGCAGATGGCATGTTTTAGCGTCTGTATGCTTCAAGTAACGATTAGAATTACCAAATAAGTAGAAAATGACTCCAGTAATTGATTAATCACAATTTTAAGATTAGTTGTTTCAGCCTTAACCTGTAGACCTGTAGATTTTCTCACACATTAATAATACGTTTGGACACCTTCTCGTCAAGATCCTCATCGCTCTCGTCCAGATCATCGTGCTGCAGACACCACTCATATTCTACATGGACGTGAGCGTTGAACTTCCCCGCCAGAGCCTGGTTCAGCTGCACAAACACACACAGATTTCTGTAAGTAATGTGGGAAAATGTGGTGGACTAGAAGTTACTTTTTCAAATATTTGTTCAATTATATTGTATTAGTCTGATTAATGGTTTTAGCCCTAGTTATGTGCAGGTGTAGTACTCACCAGCTCCTCACACTGGACGTGTCTGAGCCTGCGGGCGATGTCCAGAGGAGTCTCCCCGGACTCATTAGCTGCAAGACAACACCAGCATCTAATCATCAGTTTCCACAAGTCTCACACACACGTTGTTTTCACAGGGAGGTGTGTAATAACATGGTTTCTCACTAATCTCTACTTTCTCTATTATCAGTGCTGTTTGTTGATGCAGGCAGATGAATGCTGTGGGAAACACACCTGACTGTGTCCAAACACTCAAGCAGTGTGAGAAGTGGATATTACAGACAGGCAATGGATGCATTATGTTGTGGGAGGTTTTCTGCATTTTTTTTAGACAAATAGCAACAGGCTGAAGCTGAAGCTGTTAGGACAATTTATTGGTCAGGCCCTATTTGTGTGGTTGGCCATTAGCCAACATGTATGTGTATATATATCTACAGCTGCATTAACAGAAACAAAATAATATTATTCAGTGTTTTTTAAGTGCAAGTTAATATGCAAATACTGTTCTTTAGGGTTGTGCGATATGGTGATAAAAGATTATATTGTGATTGTATTTATACCCTAATCTTCACTGTAACAATGCCAGCGTCATACCAATGCGCTTCCTTTTATATATATTATTATGAAGTATTATGATGATCATTGGCTTGGATAAACATGTGTAGTCAAAAAGGTTTTATTAAGACACCAATATTAGCTGTACAATACAAATGCAAAGTTAACTAAACTCGTGATAAAATTGTGATCTTGGCTTGATACAAAAATAGCCCACCCCTACTTACTGTTCTCATTGTCCAATTCTGTTAGGAAACCCATATCAGACAACACCTAATGATGTGTGCCGTGTGTGATCTCACCAATGTCTATGGAGGCCTTCCCTCTCAGCAGCAGTTTGAGACACTCACTGTTGTCCGTCAGACAGCAGTAGTGCAGAGCCGTACTCCCTTTGGCCGTCTGTTTATCTAGGTTCAGACTGTACAAACAATATGAGGAAAGACATGGAAGTATAAGTCTTGACACTAAGCACATTCAATTTAAAGACAGCATTAAAAATGTACCTGTTCTGTGTGAGGAAGTCTACAATATGAAGTGAAGTTCTGTCAACCAATCTGACGGCCAGATGTAGGGCAGTCTCCCCATGTTCCTGAAAACATGTGAGATGACAGTATACAGATGGTACAAAGACAATTATTATTGAAGCTGTAGTCTCAAAGTTGACTATCTGACCCTATTTTATGATGTAAAGTAGCTAATCTGTCTCAATTATAATTTTAGTCCCTCCCCTGGCCTCTAAAACTCAAACTCTGGACTACTTTGTGATAGCAGTAACCCAAAAAACTCTGATTTGATGTTGCTGAAAAAGCCTGGGGAGGGACTATTAAATTATGATTATGAAAAAATAATCATTATGACAGATTATCTACATCTACAATGTGTAAAACAGGGTAATAAAGCATTTGCAGTGCGTACATGTCCGTTGGCCAGAGGAATGGGCTCCATGAGGTCCAGCCCCTCTCCGTAGACCTGAATGAGGGAGAAGATGTCGCGGGCCTTCACTGCCTCACACAGAGTCTGGAGCCTTGATGCTGGATCAGGACACTTCCTCCGAGCAAACCTCTTCTCTGTGTATTTAGCCACGATGAAGTCCTTCCTCGTCTGCCTGGTTAGAAACAGGAGGTGCACACTGCTTTAAGTGTTGTTGTGGCTCCCTGCTCTACGGCCTCGGAGAAAATCAAATTGCACTCACTTGACTCTACATGATGAATAATAAATTACCACTGTTTAGTAAGTAAAGAATTGTATTGTATTGCTTTTGATTCTTTCCACCAATAAAGTTGAGATTTAAGGTATGCAATTGCAAATATTGGTTTACAGATATTAAATGACTAAATAGACTAAGAAGGGAATCGTCCCAATAGTCCCAAAAGAATTAGATCCAGTGAGCACCCATGCTACTGCCAGAGTTCATAAGAAAGAGTGGTCAAACTGGCTAGAGGTGGAAAACGGCTATGGTAAATAAAAAAAAAATAAAAAAACATTTTTACAACCAAGATCTGCAGATGACCATCTCCAAATGCAGAAAGATTATGGATTATAACAGCAGATGACCACACAGGGTTTATCTAATAAACTGTCCAGTGAGTGTATGAGGCATGTGATAGTAAAGTGTGAGAGGGGTCCTTACATGTCGCTGGCTGGGTTGGGTTTCACCACATTTTCAGCAGCTAACCCAGCCTCCATGATTTCATTAAAGCCTGCATTCCCCACATTCTTGGCCAGCTGTAAAGCACACACACATCAGTACAGTATAGGCCTATCCTCTGTGTTTTCATTTACAGTGATGAGCTGAAGCCACACATTGGTCAGAGCTGGGCGGGGGTTAGTGAAGCTCTGATGAACACAGCTTCTGAATGTCTGACTAGAGCTGCACTTCTACATGTGGCAATCAAAATATATCAACACAATATCCATATTGCAAGAACTTCCCAGTTTATTCCTAGCTTAGCCCTGGTTTGGTACTGCTTGATTTTGGTTTGGTCCTTGTTTGGTCCTCGTGGCGGTTTCATCCTGGTGTGAAACTGGCTTAGCCCTGGCTAGGTCCTAGTTTAGTCTTGGTTTGGTATTGGTTTTATCCCAGTTTGGTTCTGGTTTAGTACCTGTTTGGCAATGGTTTGGTCCTGGTTTGGTCCTGGTTTGGGGTTTATCCCTGGTTTACACTAGTAGACTCTCACTCTCCCATTAAATGTATATTTAAATTGTGGTAATTGTGTAGATTTTTTTCAATACTCACTATAGTCATCTCATATGCATGTTTTTGTAATATTGTGCAGCCCTAGTCAGACTGTCTTCAATTTAGAGCTCTAAAGGCTGGAAGCATTTAATTACCACAGCAGTAGATTTGAGCCATACTCTGATTACTGAAGCCAGATGAAATATTTGTGATTCCAGAGTGGAGCCTTTTATCAGAGAGGAATTACAAGCATTCACTCTATGTTACCTTGTTACCTAGATGAACTATGTGAGATTCACAGACAAGGCTGTAAGCGTTGCAAATGTCAATGTGGAATGATGAAGTCACCCCTACTTAAAATGATCTCTCGTAAGTAGGGGTGGGGGATCGGGCGATAAAAAATTTAACCTGGGAGAGTCGTGATACAGTGCAATCATTAATGCTCTGCTCTTCACCGTCTAACAATGCCAGTGTACATATTGTGAATAGTAAATATTTTAGCTGAAAAGGGGCAGAAAACATAAGATATATATTTCTTCTCTCTGCTCCTTTTCATTCAACTTTTGTGCTGTCATGGAGACACTTCTGCTTGTTATTTTCATTTTTTATGGAAATAAATGAATGAATAAAATATTAATTAAAAGGAAAAGTAAATAGTATTAAGTATTAAATAAATAATATTGAATGGGATGTACAAAAAATACAAACTAAAATTAAACCAAAATCATGATCCTAGAACTGCCTGACAGGAGGCCTAGAGGAAGACCAAAGAGGAGTTTTATGAATATAGTGAAAAACTATCAGTTTGAGAGAAGAGGAATGAGAGGAAAAGGTTAAATGGAGACATGTGATTTGCTGTCATTTTTTGGTCTAATACTGTATCTAAGATTTAATTAATTAATTAATTAATTAACTAACAGCAGCCTGTCAATGATAAAATAATGATAAAAGGTTCTACCAAGAGCTCGGAGGTGCTGAGGACGTCCAGAGTGAGCGACTGGATCCTGGAGTAGTGCACCCCTAGCTCCCGGTGGATCCCCGAACACTCGATACACGTCAGGATGCCCAGGTTAGTGGACAGCCACGTGGGGTCTGGGGATGAGGAAGTAGAGATTTAGAGGGATGAGGAAGAGGGACATGTCTATAGACCACTCATTGTCCTTGTCTCCCTCAATAGCTAATATATATATATATATATATAATATCTTCTGAATAACTATGCACTTCAAAAAACATAGGCATACATTTTATCCAAATAAAACTCATTGAAAATAGGAATTATACACCTACTGTTGCATACAAATAAACTGAAACCTGAAACCATACTGTAGTTGTATGTTGTAGCAGTTCACAACAGATTTATTTAATTGATTTATTTGAGCTTTATTTAACCAGGAAATCCCCACTGAGATTCAGAATCACTTTTCCAGGGAGAGTCCTGGCCCCACTGAGAAACCTATTGTACATGTTTTTAGCACTGGAGTGCTTGGAGGAAACCTACGCAGACACAGGGAGAACATGCAAACTCCACACCGAAGGGCTCCTTCTATTATCAGTTTTTGTATCTTTAACTTTCACCTTTAAATTTTGTGTTAACTCTGAAACAATTATTATTACAGGGGGTACTGTGTGATTGTTTGAAGGCAGACTGGTGTGTGCTGCAGACTCACTGGGCGCCCCACAGTCGCAGCACACGTCATTCCCGCTCATCCTCTTCACCTCTCCCAGGATGGCCTTGGTCAGCTCCTGGACAATGTTGTTCTCGCCCACGTGTTGGTCCCCTTTAAAGGCCTGGTTCAGCGCTTCCTCTTTACTGTTCTGCAGCACTGAGATCCAGCTATAAACATACATACAGCAGAAGCAAAGTGAGTTATGTGGAGGCAGAGGCAAGGTAATGCTGGGATGGTCCAGTAATTGTATAACAACCCCGCCTTCTTTTTTCAGAAGTGAGGTCTGGTCCCCTGCTCATAGTGAACCATTTCTCAGCAATTTTGTTGGCCATGTCATATACAGACTTTACTAATGCGACTTCCTTGTTAACTAAAGGCTGTGTGCTGCGTGTGTGGCTTTTTAGCATCATGTCTGGTGTTTCTGATCTGTTTACTATACATCGATAAACCCCACCCTTGAAATGAAATGCAATGGACGATGAACATCTTTGTACAGAATAGGAAAGGAGTTAGTGGCGGCTGGCCAGGCTAGAGATGGGTTGATGTGAGAGAATGGAGATAGAAAAGGAAAGCATACATTATGTGATGATAACTATACTGAATATTACAATTATTGCCAATATTTGGTTTATTAAACATGGGTATATTAAAAGGTTTGTTTCAAGTTATAAGATTTACCAAATAATAAACTAAAACTAAACCTATACTTGTTTTACTTTAGATATTGATGTATATCGACTGACTGGTTGATGAAGAATTATCATTAAGGTTTAACCATTTCATTGATAGAGCCCTGGATACAAAGATTATGTTATGCTAATATTGTGAAGATGATGACACATTTGTGATATACGTATTGTGCAGCAGTGTCTATATGAGGAGTAGAGGAGTGAGCACTTACATCTGACAGTCCTGGTCATCTTCAGCCTGAAAGTGATATGTTCTGTCATCTGAAACAAACACAATGATACAAACAGGATGAGCAGAAGTCCCCTCAGTGCGGGTTCTCCCCTCCGACAGTACTCAAAAGACAATCCTGTGGGCCACGGTTCAGCGCCTGCGGTGCCCATCATGAGTTTGAGTCCGACTTACTCCCCACTCCCCTCCCTGGTTTCAGTCCCCTCTCCTATCAAATAAAGCCGAAAAATGGCCAAAGAAAATATAAAAAACAAAAACAAAAAACAAAAACAATCCTGTGAGTGAGAATTGGTCACTCTATGTTACCCTTAATCAATTAATCTAAGTGAACAGTTTCTTGCACAGTGCGTCTCTAGATATCAGTTCTAAGACTAACTAGCCATTGTCCACGAAGGGTGCACGGCCTGCAGCTCATAGTTGCTGGGCTAGGCTCCAATCACCTACAAACCATAACGGGAATCAGAGGAAGATGATCATAACAACAGGACATCTGAGAACAGCGCACAGTGGAACAGTGGAAATATTGATGGCTAATCTTACGAGAGATGAGGTCGAAGCTTCTCTTCTCCTCAGGGTTGTGTTTGACCTGGCAGGTGAGCAGGTTCAGTTTGGCCGGTGGTCTGTTAGCCTAAAAACAGTCACAACATAACACAGTGAGCCGAGAGCGTCGTCTTAGAGCATATCACAGTGCAGCCCCAGCCAAAACAAACATCTGATAATCACTGAGGAATGAGAAAGACCATTCCACTGAACCTTTATAAGGACTGAGAAGACTGGGGATACAGTGAGCCACTGGTATGCCAGGCATTTTAATACTGTATGTTCATGACAGTGATGGGTGGTCAGCCGGGAGATGTGCTTATTTTACCTTTGGACCTCCATCTAAGTCAATCCTCTGCATCCTCTTCTCTCACACCAACTAACTTCAGGTTCATGTCCTTTTTCACTACATCCAGTAAACTCCTCTTTGCTCTTCCTCTGCCCCCCCCCTGTCTGGTAACCTGGTGTCTCTAACCTACTAATTTTTCATTGTGAATATAGTCTTGGGGTTTGTATAGGAGAGGAATAGTGAATATCAGCGTAGAAGGATGATGAGAAACAATGGTTCTCTTACAGTGCCATGTGAAATGGTGAGGTATCCATTTTTCGCCGTGCATTTTCTCTTCTGCCACACTTTTCTCAACCTGCAGCACAGACAGTATCACATGCTCAAAAAGAACATTTTAAGGTCAAATTTAAACATAACATCATTCCAGAAAACAAAAAAGGTTGACAATTTCACTAACCTTTCCTTTATAAATTAAGTCCTACATTAAGTCTACAATGCACCATTTTGGCACCAATTTTTTTTTTTTTTTAAAGTTAACAGTTAAAAGTGCTAACTAGCCTAATTGATTGAATGATTGATAAGTGTTGTTAGATTGTAAGGGAAAATGTATTCTTCAGATATGTTGGGGAACATTTTTGTTTCTGAAGGTAATAATAAATTGTATTTGTAATGCACTTTACATTTCAATGAAGTCTCAAAGTGCTACAGCTTTTAAAATTGACTAACAGTCAGGTCACTTAGCAAGAGTAAAAACAAAAATAGATCCCGATCATTCAAAAAGAATCTCTACACATTTCTCTCTCACTCTGAAGGTCTCTCAATGCATTTATCTCTCACTCTGAAGGTCTCTCAATGCATTTATCTCTTACTCTGAAGGTCTCTCAATGCATTTCTCTCTCACTCTGAAGGTGTCGCTATTCATTTCTCTCTCACTCTGAAGGTCTCTCAATGCATTTCTCTCTCACTCTGAAGGTCTCAATGCATTTCTCTCTCACTCTGAAGGTCTCTCAATGAATTTCTCTAACACTCTGAAGGTCTCTCAATGCATTTCTCTCACTCTGAAAGTCTCTCAATGCATTTCTCTAACACTCTGAAGGTGTCTCTATTCATTTCTCTCTCACTCTGAAGGTCTCTCAATGCATTTTTCTAACACTCTGAAGGTCTCTCAATGCATTTCTCTCTCACTCTGAAGGTCTCTCAATGCATTTCTCCTACACTCTTGTAATTCTTCTGTCTGAGAATTCAGTTTGGACAAACTCCTCCCTTTTGACATGGTTATGTTAAATACTGCATGTTCTTAGAGTAGTGTAGAACACTATTTTTAACATCGAGTGGTTGATCTGTGTTCTCCTTGTGCACAAGTTTCTTAATAATGTCAACCCACTTATCGATATAGACAACTGTTTCATTAATCTTTTGTAATACTTAATATTTCCATAATAAGGTCAATACCTCAAACAGATGATACAATATAATGCAAGAACTGTCTGCATCAGTTTAAATCCCAGAATATCCAATAAGAAAATAGGTATTCTGAAATCTCACCCGTCACTCTTCTTAAAGAGAAAACCACTGCGCTCTGTGCCGTGTTCCTTGTTGCCCTGAGGCTGGTGGAGGCTGTAGGTGGTACTCGGCCGCACCTGAGACTCCTGAAGAAACAAATGTGAAAACATGTTACAAAGACAAACCGAACGTTGTGCAGTTGAAGGTCTGCTCTGGTATGTGTACACGGTTATCATTCAGCACAAAACACTAAACAAGGAATTACCCAAAAACAAGAGTAATTTACAGTAATTAAAAACATGTTTTAAATAATATGTATATTACATTACACACAGTAAATTAAAACAACTGCCACAGAAAACAACACTTACTCTCCTAGACTTTTGTGGGGGATGCAGCAGAAAGGAGAAAGACATTGACAGATGAGCTCAAGAACAGACATTGGACTATATTTTGTTATACATTTGTTATAATTGAATTTTGCCCAACAATAGATGTGAAATTAAAAAGCTTAAGTCGTGAGTTTCAGATTTCATGTGAGGTACATACAGAAATGGTCTATGGTCTATTAAGTTACCAGTGTGTTCCTTTTTTCTCAGAATGCAGCAAAAATAAAATCACCTGGCCATCCCTCCATAGTCGTCTAAAGATAGCTTTTTTCACTGGCTTTAAAAACTCCTTCCATGTTGTGGATTTTACACTTCATTAAAAATGCTTTACCAGCTCCAGATCTTTTAACTGCTGAACTGAGGATGATATTATTTCAATTTTAGTGCTAATCTATTGGATGCATACAAAGCCTAAAACTATAAGAATATTCTGAACAGAGTTACCTCCTTCTGCTCGACCTGCAGAGCCGACTTCAGGACGTCGCGTAACTGAGTCAGCTGCTTCCTCTCCTCGTCCTGCACCTGTTTAATCTGCATCACAACACACAACAATATATTATTATTTTTGAAAGAATTCCAGGATCAAGTTTTAGAAAGAAAATGGTATGTTCAGACCGTGTGCAGATCTGTGGCTAGTTTTTCGATGGAGGGCTTTAAGTTGTCTACTGCTTTGAGACCATCTTGAAAGAAACTGAAAGAAAACAATAGTTAGTGAAATACAAATATTAAACAGTAGAATTGTGTTTGTATGTCTCCGTCGTAACATAAACAGGTTTTCCAGCTGTACATGTAGCGGATTGGTTGTCAGTTTCCAAAATCAACTCGATTAAGATGATTCTGTGAAAAATGAGCATTTTAGCAAAACTGTTGTAACTGCCCTTCTAAAGATGCATTTAAAGGAGCCCTGATAATGTGTCCTCTAGGGCTGAAGGATTAAAAAAAAAAATAATATAATAATTTAAATGCAATTTTTTTATATTGCACATATATTACACAATATTGCGATTGTGATTCAATTTGCGATTATTTTCCCACTGTATTATTTCCACTAATACTGGTGTATTCTGGCTGCACACCATTAGGAAAATATACACGGACTGTGATTTAATTTGCAATTTGTGATTCAGTTCACAGCACTTTTTAAACCTGAAATATAAAACCTCCACAAGAATCACAGGCCTTACAGAACATGTTTGTAGAGGTTAAACCTACAAGGTAAGCGGGTTTTTAATACAAAAATGTATAGATTTATTAATTTAATGTGTGTAAGAGTCTGTGCATACTATTTGGTCATTAATAAATAAAAATAGGAGTTGGAATAGAAGAGAGTTGCACAATTTGTAATAGTCTAGTTAATAGATCTGGTGTCTGGCAGGGATTATAATGTACTTATTTTATTTTCATTGGCAGCTGTACCTCAAAATGGCCATTCAAAAAAGAAAGCCAAAGATGATTTATTAAATGTATTAAGGACACATATACATTTGTGATTGAATAACATTAAACATTGAATAAGTGACTGTTAGCAGAGAGACTTACTTGCACTGTGCATGGAAGTACTTGATGAGGTTCTGGAGCAGGTCCACTCCTTTCTTAATCTTGATCTCGTTGACTTTGAGGAGATACTGGAAACGCATACAAATAATGTAAGGTCCCTTCAGTGTGATGTGAAAGGAAACAGCAACAAGACAGTGATAGCAGAGATGCTGTAAGGTTTAGGCTGGAGGTAGCAGAGTTTAAGAAGTTATTAAGGTTCCTTCATGATTAGGATGGATAGAATCAGGAATTAGTACATAATTTACATCCAATAGACAGCTCGAATGTTAGATGTTTTTAAGATGAAGTCAAATTTGTCCAATTTGAGAGAGTGAGTATAAGGGTACTAGGTAGGAAGACTAGAAAAAGAGTGATAGAAGTTGAGAGAAGAGGATTAGCAAATATTTTTACCCTTGGATGCCTTTCTCTCATAACTGTATCACTGTCAATGTTATATGTTGGGTGTATAGACGTATATTGTTCTCTCTCATGTCAAGGTTTAATAAGGCATATGGATTAGGGCTGCACAATATTCATTCATTTTCTTCCTCTTGTCCGAAACCGGGTCGCGGAGGCAGCAGTCTAAGCAGGGAACTCCTGCCTTCAACCACTGCCCGATCCACATTGCACCAGCCCTTTTTAAGGGTAAGGGTGGTGGGTCCACGGGAGGGCCTGACAGCGTGTGCTCGGGCGGGGACTCAAACCACCGACCCTCCGGTTGAAGGGCGAGCATCCACCCACTGCGCCACCGCTGCGGCACAATATTGTATCGCAAAAATCTAGTCTGTCTTTAATCTGACATAGACTTAAACTGTTTCTTTCCTATTAGAGCCTTGAATGAAAATGTGTTGTGACTAAATACATATATTTATAAGTCACATTTTAGTCATTGTTTCTTAATTTAGTCCAACTTTAGCCTCATTCTTGGTTAAGTGTTGATTTGAAGAAGTAAAAAATGTACCATTTCTGCTCAATTAAACTTGATCAAAATACTGATTACTGATTACTGATATTGCCCTTCATCATTTGACTTGGAAAAATTGGCCCGCAGCAAAGCAAACTTGGGGTTAAATCAGGGGTGGGCAAACTTTTTTACTCAAAGGCCACATGGGGTTTAAAAATGTGCCAAGTGGGCCGGCTGATATTGTATTCTTAGTAAACTGCAATAATGTCTTTACAAATGAGACATACAGTCTTCGATCGGACCTCAGTGAAATACATATGTTGATGTGGAGTGGACTGGTTACTGCAGGTTATAACAACGTGAGTGATTATTTGGCAATATTTGATAATTTAAAAAATATGATAAAATGCTTGGTGGGCCGGATTCAAAAGCCCAAAGGGCCGCATGTGGCCCCCGGGCCGCAGTTTGCCCACCCCTGGGTTAGATGGTAGCCAGGTTTACCAGCTCACCCTATTTTCTTCATAAGCATAACAGGTCTGTTCCCTTCCACACACACAAGCTCTGCTACCGTGACTTCCTTGTTGACGGGCTGTTTTTGTTTGTTTTTTTGGCGTTTCTCTGATTCAAGAGATTCAAAGTGTTTATTGTCATATGCACAGTAGGAAACCCTGCACAATGAAATTCTTACTTTGCTCCTCGGACTGGATGCCAACAATAAGATAGAAATTAAAAAATGTAAAAAATAGATAAATAGTATATGTTGTAAAACATATCCCTGAAGTTGAATGCAATCAACGAGAGAGCATCTCAACATCTTCGTATAGGTCAGGTCAAATGTATGAGACTAACCTCACACATCTGCAGTTGGAAGAACCTCCTCTCTTTCTCCATCTCCTCTGCGATCTCCGCACCGCTAATCTCGGTGCGGATCATGCCGTGCTGCCTGGCGTGCTCCTTCTTCTCCTTCTCGATCTTGGTTCTGCCAGGAAGTGAAAACACAAGGGTTAAAGGTTACGAAGACAGGAAGTGCATAATTATAACAGTGTGGTGTTGTGAAAACTCAGACCTCCTGCTGAATATCTCATCTGTGTAGAACAGTGTGTTTAGTTAAAATTAAGTTACTGTAGAAAGGACAGATTCAGACCGAACATGACAAATAATATAAAAGTAGAATCAGGACTCACATAGGAGCTGAGAATCTAAAAGGACAAAAGTAACATTTGTCTAAATCTAAAAAGCGGACAGAATCCTACGTGGTTAAATACTTTGATTGAAAAAATTGCTGCAATATTTTGGCACTAAGAGCTCATCATAGGCTTTCTGTTGGCTGGCCACTTTATTAGGTAAACTTGTTCTACTGTGTGTATCTTTCGGATATTGAAGGGCACTTTGACTATGGGAATGCCTGGTCTAATTTTAAGTTATCTGGCTGATTTTCCACAACCACCTTTCTCTACAGGTAAGACACCACACACAGACAGACTCACTGACAGACTTACTGACACATGCACCAGGGCATTCTCTACATATGCTGCTTCATCAACAGCATATTTCAACAAAAACAAACGGATGCTTTTTCCTATTTAGAAAGTGTGTTATATGTTTGGGCAAAATCTTATTTTATTGATAACTTCGCAATAAATGACTACATCAAATATTATGTTCTATGACTTGGAATGTAACCTTTCCAGAAAACACTACCAACCACTACTACAGTTAACTAGTAGAGGGGATTAACTGTATATAGGATTTAACTTTATAGGATTTCACTATAAAAGCATCAAACCTTTGTAGTTTTATCACTCTTTTATTGAGGGCACATCCTGCTCTAGTAGTCTTCGAGTGTTAGCCTTACTTCACAAGCATGAGCAGAATTACATATCAAATCATTGGCTATAGTTTTCAAAAGACAGAGTTTTAATAATCTTATAGTGACCTTGTAAATAATAATTATAGCAAAGCATTGGTAAACCCATTTTATTAAATTATACAAAAGTGATGTTTATCTAATTGTAAAATAAACAGTTAAATGAAATGGAATTTTGGCTTTTGCAAATAAAATATACAACTGCAAATGCAATCGCTTGCTCAGCCAATACAGTTCACTTTCAGCCCTGTTGTTCAGAAAATGGCAACCATGAAGCCAAACAGTCAATATTTAAAATTTTAGAATTTAAAAATGAATTGCTTAACCATTATATTTTATGTACAACGCTTTCTGAACAAATGGACACAAAGTGACCCAACACAAACCCAGAAATAAAAATCTCATTTGTGTCAAGGGTCAGAGCGCTATGCCTTGGGGCTAACAGTTCCATCTGAGTCTGGGGTCAGTTATCAGGACAGAACCCAGAGCAGAAGGGAGTCTATTGATGGACAGGGGTTTCATCAATAGAGTCACATCAAATCAACAGGAGCTATTACCCTTTCAACAGAGAATGTCCTTTGCAGCTTGAAAGACATACAGAAGTGTAGTCAAATGAGATCTTGTGCAAGCGTATTCACAGTGGTGGGGGTGAGGGTTTAGTGACAGTGGCAGGGTACAGTGGCAACTCAGCACAGGATAGACAGACAAAAACATATAGACAAAACAGAATAAAGGTAAACAATAATATAAAGATCTCTTACACTTTAGTTTCATAGTCCTTCCAGGCTTTATCAAAGGGCTTCTTCAAATCCTGTGTGGAAAAAATAAGTGTTAAAGCAGAATTCCCCGTACAGCTCCCTGTCACATTCAGCTCTGTAACACACAGTACGTAAAGAAGTCCCTAGAGGTCAGACTTAAATATTTATTATACATACAGTACAGACCAAAAGTTTGGACACACCTTCTCAGTCAAGGTTTCCTTTCTTTTTATGACTATTGACATTGTAGATTCACACTGAAGGCATCAAAACTATGAATTAACACATGTGGAAATATGTATTTAACAAAAAAGTGTCAAACAACTGAAAATACGCCTTATATTCTAGTTTCTTCAAATTAGCCACCTTTTGCTCTGATTACCTCTTGAAGCTCATCAAGAGACTGCAGAGTGTGTGCAAAGCAGTAGTCACCTGAAATGGTGTTCACTTCACAGGTGTGCCCTGTCAGGGTTAATAAGTGGGATTTCTTGCCTTTTCATAGTCATGAAAATAAAAAAAACTTTTGGTCTGTACTGTATAGATTTCTGACTAGTTTTATTTTCATATTTGAGGAAATTAAAATTGAAAATAAAAATACATTAAAACCAGCAGAATAAATTAATACATGTCAAAAGTAAAATAAAACCAGTCAGAACTACTTAAAACAAGATGAATATTCTGAATTTAAGTCATTTTCACTCTTTAGATATTCCTTTTCTGTCTAATAACTGTTTAACATATGTGTTGAGCTGACTGTTCTAATGAGAGTTGTGTTGTTTAGCTCGTGGATGCCATGAAGCAGCAGGAGGAGATCAACCTGCGTCTGAGGCAGTACATGGACAAGATCATCCTGGCCATCCTGGACCACAACCCATCTATACTGGAGATCAAGACCTAACACACATCACCTTGTACAAATGTTCATGAATATGTTCCATCACCACTCACTACAGTCATGATCACCGTTTCGCACTTCAACACACACCTCCTCATTAGACTGGACTGTCACTCATAGCGCCTTAATATCATCTGTGCATTTGCCAAAGCGCTCTAATATCCACATTAAGGGTTAAGAGTTTAGTAGTGACTCAACATGTGGTTTTCAAGTATAGTACAATTCTTCACAACGCAGAGATTCTTTAAATGTACAGCTGTAGTCAGGCAGGTTCCTAAACAACCTCTAACTTCAAATCAATTTATAATCTAATCTATAATACCTAGAGAATGTTTGTTCATCAGTTTCTGAAAAGTGCAAAAATTGGCCTCTCTGTGATTGTTCAAATCTCTGGCCGTTTCAGCAGCACATCTGAATGTCATTAGAGACAATACTTAAAGACTCAAAAGAATAGAACCTCAATACTAAACAGCCCAATATATATGAACCAAATGAATGTGCCAACATTACAAGTGTGTGGAAAGACGACCACTGACTCTGAAGGCAGGTTTTGTACAGCACTTGAGCCCTTTTATTTACTGTAATTCACTCACTGACAAATGTGTGTGGAAAAAAAGATCAAACTTTTGTTGATTGTGAGATGCTGTTGTTAATCTGTGCCATCTACCATCTAATATTTGTATAATGTATTTTTCACACGTCTGTACACACACAGTGTGATATGCTTAAGCTAGCCAAACACCTCGGTGTATAACAGGGAGGAGGCAGCAGAGAGCTGCTATACTGCACTATAATATAATAATGATACTAGTTTTGCTTCATTGCACAAAGTGGTGAAATGTTGATTTATTGCATTTTTGTGTAACATGTATAATAATATTTATGCACTTATTGTGTATGTTTAGAAAACATGTTTTATTTTGTCACTTCACTCTAACTTGACACAATGTACTGTAAATCCTGTACAAATGACTTACTCTGTGAAGGTTGTTTCACCTGAATCTTTGTTGTCTCATGACATGTAAGATTATTATAATATGAACTCTTCATGTGGAATTCTATTTAACATAATAAAGATCAGCTCACACCTGTCTGATGATTTGTGTTAATTTTGTCCCTTTTAGGATTTACATCATTTTAGCCTCCTGGCCTCCAGACATTCAATAGAAGACTGCATATGTATAATAAAAAGACTATCTCAAAGATAGTCACACTGATCAACAGCCTGAGACACGCCACGGGCCAGTTCTCTACACTCCAGACCAGTAGGTGTCAGTAACGCTGTTACAGCGCCAATATGTCTGCCGCCAAAACGCTCATTTTACAGAAGAAATATTTTTCTTTTCGGAAGAAGCTCCGACAAAGCGGCCCTATTTCTTTTTAGCAGAAAACTCGAAAGACCCAAACAAAGCCACGATGTACGCCAGCACAAACCCGGGCAGCTCGCACGGAGACTTCCAGGACAGAAACGGAGTCAACTACGTCAGCTCGTCTGAGTCTTTCGGACACTGCTCCCAATTGTTCTGGAAAAAGGACCCCAATGATTCTGGAGTAAGAACGCCAGCTGCACAGACAGTTAGCGGGCTACACCACATAATACACGCGTTGCATTCGTTTTAATACTTCACATACATTATTATTCCCCACTCCTGTCTGCCGCCACCTAAAAGCGTCTAAAATGCCATTTGCTGGGGCAGAATAAAGCGTAGTAGCACGTTATGTCAACAAATAGCATCGTTAGCGTTTTCATGCTGAGCGGCTAATGGCCTACTATCACTATTTGCTAGCTCGCTAATATAAACTTTACACAATTGAGACCAGTTGCAACACAAATACAGGGGCCCTGTTATATTTATGCACTTTTATGCAAATGTTCAAACGTGTATATATATATATTTTTTTTTATCCAAACCATAGTATGTGTGCACTGCATTTGCCTTCGCTTGCGTCCCTAGCCCTTAGCTGTATTTTGCTTGTTGTTAGCATTCTCGGTTAGCCCATGCAGAAGAAACTAGAGCTAAACGGAAGCTTTTTGGATTTGCTATTAAACTAAATTTACGGGGGGTCAAGTTAGAAAATTATTTGTGAGGGGAGGACGGATAATTGACATGTGACTCATTACTGGCTAAACGTTATTAAAACTACTACATAATATCTCACACATATCAAATAAACTAGTAGTTATATTGAAACCATTTAAACACAAGTACACTAAACGCTTCCATAAGTACAAAAATGCAAATTCAAAAAGCTTCATTTGGGGTGGTGAGAACATTCAAAGTATATCTAGGATCTACATCTGCAAAAATCCTGACAAACTATTTTAAAGAAATCTGCAGTAGGCTGGATACCATTTCAAACAGTTTTGTCCTTGGGTGTGGGTATATGTTTGAGGTCTGTTTTTTTTTTTGGCTATTTAATTGTAAAACCACTCCTGCATGCAGTGGGCCTGTCATATTGTTAACCCGCAGCAGTGCAGGGTAACCACGGCTAGGTTGTCCCACAGGAAACGGGAGCGGAAGACGCCCTGTGGTGGACTTTGAAAGACCCCTTTGTGATGCGTGACTGTGCGCCTCATTCATGTAGACCAGCACCGAAACATTGTGTTGACTGCACTGGCTCAAACACACTCAGAGGATATAGTTTAAATATTATTTTATGTAAATGTACTACTCTTGAGCAGCTCAACAATGAGCAAGGCTATGTGCTTGTTCAACCTAAAGGATTGCCTGAAACTTTGCAATTGTGTTTATAAGTCCAATCATTTCCAGCTATTCACTTGACTGCATTATAGGAATAGTAGTTGCAAAATGTATACAAATAGGCATATTATTACTACTAGCTGGTTGGCATTGGTGGTAGGGCTGCATTTTATGAGGAAAAATAGATATGTTGAATACTGCAAAATTACAATTTTAATGCAGGTTCAGTTCAGCAGAAATGGTTCCCTTTATGTACAGGTAAAAATGACTTCTAAGGCTAAAGAGCAGCCTTAACTGGTCATGTAATGCAATGAACTGAGATACAGAACCAGCTTTAATTTCTTCTTGCCAGTGTCTAGGACAGTATCTAATCTCACCCACTAACAGGGGCCACGATACTTCATCTGTCACTGTTTGTTGTTTTACTTGATAGTGAAATCGGCAGTTGCTCAGTGGCAGGGTCAAATCCCACTTGAAACTTGGCATACTGTTGTTGTATGGTGGTCTGGGACAACAGATTAGCCTATGGCTACAATCTGGTGTGCTTACATTCATGACTGCACTGTCCATTCCAAATAGATCCAATTAAATGTAGAAAAGTGAAGTCATTTTTATTTTTTATCTATATGACTTTATCAAAAATTTGTATTGTTAATGCTATTCATTACATTTTACATTCTCAGTTTTAATGTCTCTTCTCTCCTCACAGCCGAGTTCGACCATAAACTGGTGTGAGCAGCTGCCCTCGTCATCCGCGGCCCTGACCGCCTCCAGCCTGTCCCCTCCCTCTCTGTCCAGCTCCAGCCTGTCATTGGAGTCTCCGGTGGCCCCCCCAGGGGCTCCCCCAGTCCCCTCCAAACCCCCCTCTGCAGACATCACCCCCGCATCAGATGACGGCGAGTCTGACGAGAGGCCGTATGTGTGCGACCTCTGCCCATGTGCCTACAAACACGCCAGCTCGCTACTCAACCACAAGCTCACCCACAGAATTGGAGACTTCAAGTGAGTTCAATGGCTGTTTACATTAGGGTTGCACAATATATAGCAAAATTGTCATTCATTGGAATCAGCAAAGGCAATATTTATATTGCAAAAATCTAAATACATCGCACGAATGACACGCTGTTTAACCTGACAAAGATTTCCACTGTTAAAATAGTTTTTCCTATTAGCGCCTTGAATGAAAATGTTTAGTGTTGATTAAATAAATATATTTCAAAGTCGTGATTCTTTTTTTTTTCGTTTTTTCTTTTTTGTGTAGTCCTGCTTTGGCCTTGTTTAGTTTAGTTAAAATACATTTTAAGTAAATAAAGAAACTTTTTGCTTAATTATACAACTATACAACAATAAGTTCACTTTGAATTTAAAATTTGGAATTCTATTTAAAAAAGAAAAGTCACCACAACAGACCTGTACTTTGACCATTTTGCTGGTTTAATAATATTGTTGGTGCGAGTGGCATATTTTTCTCATTTTGAACTAGAACCTGGGTTAGGTCACTCAAAGCAACAAGCAGTAATCAATCTACTCCCATTACTGAAAGAGACAGGCAACACTGCTTATTCAGATGCACTGTGCCCAGTTGCAGAGGATGCAGAGCTCAAAAGGCCCCTGCACACCAAGCCAACACAAACCACTTAGACTTTTTGATCTGACGGAACAGACCATCACCGTATGTTTTGGTCTGTCCACCCTCTACCAGATAGTTCTAAGTTGACTTCTTAGCTCCTCATAGCCAAGTGTTTAAAACATTCAGCTAAAAATTCTGATGAAACTACCTCATTGACATCATTGACCTTTAGCCTGGTGGACATCCTTATGCTCAGTTATTGTGAAATTTCAAGCTATGACTGGTACAGATTTCCAAAAACAGATCACTGCTCTTGGTTAGACTTTCTCTAATTGTGATCTTCCAGCACCTCTCTGAGGGGCTCCAACAAGCCTAGGGAAATATGCCCTAATGTCATTGTGTTAACCACCTTTTTAATGCGTTGTGTCTCAGGTGTGACTTCTGCAGCAAACCCTACACCAATTACATGTCTTTGCGTAACCACATGCGGATCCATGGTCAGAAGCGCTACATGTGTGACCTGTGTGGGAAAGCCTTCCGCTTAGCCCGGTACCTACGCAACCACCAGAGGATCCACGATGATGGGCCCAATCGCTTCGACTGCCCGTCCTGCTGCAAGAGCTACAGGACCATGTTAGAGCTAGCCCAGCACCGCTGCAGTGCAGCTGCCAGCAACCAGGTGGGGCTGGACAAACTGACTGAGAAATACTGACTACATACTAACGCAATTATTCACACACATTCTGTAGTAGTACACTTATAGATTTAAATGGTAAAAGTCAATATTATTTATATTTATAACTCTCCAAACTGTGGTTTACATGGACTATACTTAATCATTCTTGGGGTACAGCAGGAGATTATATAACCCACAGTTAAGATCCCACTGGTCTCCCTATGGGTTTGTTATTTGTAAATGTGCATGTTTGCTATCTGTGGTGAAAACTTGTTTTTGTTGCATTGACCAGATAGAAAAACATGATGTTTTATTGACTGACTTGCCTGCCCTTACATTACACAAGTAATAAGTTGACTGTAGTGGACACTGGGTGTGGTGTTAGACCAGGGTCAGATGAGGGTTAGGCTGAGTTTAGGGAAAGACTCAGGGCTTAGGATAAATGAATGAAAGCCCTTTGGATTTTCATGAAGTGTAGTAATCCAACTGTGTCTGTGTGTCTGTCTGTGTGTGTGGGCGTGGCTCTTAAGAACAAGTTCAACTGCCCGTCCTGCTTTAAGAGCTACAGAACCATGCTGGACCTGGCCCAGCATCGCTGCAGCGCCGCGGTCAAAAACCAGGTTGGTCTGAGCCACACTCAGCATGTGTGTGTCTGAGAGACTTGAGACAAGTGTAGCAGTGAGAGAGGGACAGGACATTATCTATGCAATACGTACTTGAGGTGATGCAGTGGTACACCACCTCCTTTGTAACTGCCCTTCAGTTTTTCCGCACCTGTATCCTATAGGACCGATGTCAGGAGATCCTTCATAGTGGTCCTGCCACAGAGTGGTATTGTGTCCTAAAATGCCACCATGCATTATCGGCATGGTTGTAAATGTATCACTGCCTGCAACTGTACAGTAGATTAGACTGTAGAGTTAGTAGTGCTAATGTGTGGTTGAGCATGTTTGTGTGGTTGTACATCAATCTCTTTGTGGGGAGGGGCCATCAGTCCACTGTTGAATAAAACTCTATTTCACAAACCTTGACCTTTCTTGTCCTAAAGCATACATGTGTGATGTGAATGATGGCTAAATTGTATCCCATTTGTCATTCAGAATTCAAGTCGGCGCTCAAACTTCAACACTGCTCGTCGTCAGCAGCAACACCACCACCACCAACAACAACAGCAGCAGAGCAACCCCAGCTCCATGATGCAGCCTCAGCATGGAGCTCACGGCCCCCCGGAGCCTCTGCCCCCACACTGTGTGTCCCCCATGCCCCCGGGAACCCCGGGTGCAGGAGTACCTGACCACCAGGTGGGTACTTGGGCAATAAGTCCTTCATAATTTACTTGAACTAGTATTTAACACACACAGATGGTGCTCGAATGACAATGGCATTAACAATGAGAGCAGCCACTTAAGACAGGAGGCAGAGCTGAGGTTCTTTTTGGGTGTGACAGAGATGGATAGAGTTAGGACACTGTAGTAAATTGGGGAAAAAGGAGTGAGAAGAGGGTGCAGGACCCTACTAACATAGTACTGCAAGTCCTTGAAAACAAAGTTCTCATATTACATCATGTTTATAAATATTATTATATTTGATGTATATAAATATTACTGTAGTTGAGGTTAGGTGAAGTGAAGTGAAGTGAATCAAGAGCCTAAGTGCCTTGTGGAATTCCACTGCTTCTAAAAACTTTATCAGAAGTTCTTTCAGTGTGACAAACTGTGGTTCACTTGAGTTAGCATTGAGCCATAAATATTGACACCACCATCAGTACATAATTTACCAGTTTTTCCCGATTTAAAAAAAAAGAAAAAAAGTATTTTATTTATACCACAAAAATCTAGTGAGGGATTGAGGCACTACAAAGCCTGCCTTTACAATTGTCTGTTGTGGACCTGGTGCAGCATTAGAACCTTATGATAACACTGTGATGCTGTGTTCCAGGTGTGTCCTAGCGCAGTGTCGTCCCAGAGCGCCCCCCAGAGCATGAGGAGCTCGTCTAAACTGGTGTCGTCCCCCAGCCCGGCCCCCTCCTCCTCCTACTCCCTGCTCCAGCCCCTGGTGCCTGAGGTAAAGGAGATGAGCCAGGGATACACTAGGCTGAGCGCCCACCACATGGTAGGACCGACCCCCCCACCCCCTGTCTGTGCTGCTAACTGCCAAAGTCTGTCTGCTACTAACTCAGAGAGGGGCTGCACTAACACCATACATAATCCAGAAAAACTAATATAAGTAGTCAAAGAGGCCTTTTAAATCTTTAAAAACATACAATACAAATTTCACATTGTTTATTTATCTGTCTTCATCTTCTATCCCTAATCCCACTCTTTTCACTTTTGTTTTCTGTTGCCTGTCATATTTGTATTATGTAATTTAATCTAATTTTGTTCATAATTTGCTGTTTGTTTTTTTTACAAAATCAACATCTTAAGAACGTACTGAATGAGAATCTCTGGCAGCTATTTATTTCTCCCTGCCTTTGGTCCAGGAGGTCTTATTTTCAATTAACCCTCAATTTTAGTTGTACTTCAGTACAAGTACTGATATCAAGCCCAGACAAATGGAGAAGTTGCTGTTTAAAAACCCATAACCCGTTTTGAATTAAAAGAGAAACTTTAAAAAAAATCTAAAGTACAATTTGGTCTGTACTAACTGACCTGTGTGCCCTGTGTACCTCAGTCTACTGCAATGCTATTCGTCATCTGCACCAGGGGCCTAATTATAGAAAACACTAGATTTGTAAGGACTTTATGTACAATTGACACATTAATCATTACTAGCTAAACATTATTAAAATCCTATGGTACATCACACATATGAGATGAACTACTCGCACACATTATTTCCTTTTCCTCCCTCCAACACAAATAAACTAAAATCTTCCATAAGTGCAAAACTGCAAATGCAAAAACTTGTATGCATCAATTGGGCTGATAACATTCAAGGTATTTCTAGCTTTCAGCTCTAAAACAGTAAATATTTGAAGGAAATTCCTTATAAAGCTGTCGTAAATGCAAAACTCTGTCTGCAAAAATGTATTTGGGGTATTAACAACATTCAAAAGAGAAGTTGTTTAAAATCTCAGTCGGGTCAATTTTGCCCCCGGGCCGCCTGTTGAATAGGCCTGGTCTACGGTCAGCAGCAATCACATGGGTTTATTTTGGTGCTTTTTTTCCCTCTAACACTTTTTTCATATCTCCCTCACAGACAAAGCACCAGGACACTTTCTCCTTGGCCCAACGGCCGCTCTCCGCCATCAACCCCCTGGGCCACAGCCTGCACCCCAACGGAGCGGCCAGCCTCAAGCCCTCCCCGGTCCCCCGCTCCATACAGCCCATGCCGTGGGAGCAGCGGTCCCTCTACAACCAATGACTCTCCCCGAGGATGTGTCCATCTGAGCACCCCCACACTCACCCACGAAGACCCCCTTCACCATCCAACATCGGGATGGCCACAAGTGGGACACCCTCTCCTCTGGGACACCTTTGGGAACAGGCATGATGAAGAACTAGTTGAGATTGATACTGAGTAGTTAGGTTTCAAATGTGTTGCCTTTCCCCTCATGTACTGGATATACTGTCTGTTACCCAATCTGTCCTTTTAACTCAAGTTATCTCCCAACCCTCTTGTTATGGAATATTTATCATCCTTTTGAGAATAGTGGCCCCATCCTTCCTTTTTTCACACGTTTGATGAAAAAGATCCTATTTTTATCAGGACTTTTGAACTGCCGAAAACCTATTCCACGTTTATGTTTCCGAACATAACTCAAGTGTTTGTCCGTTTAGACTTCCGCAGACTAAAGGAAAAGGGGACACATGAACTCGTATCTTTCTTTGTATCTTTTTTTACTTGCCCTGTTAATGTGCTCCTGAATGGACTTGTGTGTATACTGTGCGCCGGAGGGACTTCTTCAAGAATGCCTTTTTCCGTTCTTTCACGTTCAAACTTTACTTTATACCTCCAGCATTAAAGGACCATGATGAAAATGAGTCGACCGCGCACATTTCAGAGAACTCAAGCACTGCTGTCGTAACGGACCTCTATATTATCTCAAACCTGGCACCATTTTGTAAGACTATTTTTGCGGTCCAGTCGTCCACATGTTAGTTCCACACTGACTGTTACATGTTGTCTCACGTTGAAAGCACTTTAAGACGAGTGCTGTTTCGAATGCCGTCTTCGCCCCGTAAGATGTAATGTAGACTTACATCAACACTTAGCTAACGGTTAAAAAAATAAGTAAACGTATTTGAATTTATGACTGGACTAGGAAGTGGCCAAATCTCCAGTGTTCTTTTCCCGTAGAAACCCGTATGGCACTGTTCCTTGGATGGATTTCACCTACCTGAAGGGTTTTTCAATAAACAGCTCATATTACTTAGCCGGATAACTCTAAATCATGAAAAATCGATCGTAATGAGAAATTACAACTAGGAATATCAGGTACATATATTTAATAACTGTTGAATTATAAATACCGCACGTAGTTAGGTTATCTCGCTAACATGGTGTTCATTGAAATACCCACAATTCTACTGACATTGTGTTGCTCTTATTTTTTTTTTTAAAGTTGTTTCTATTTTTATTCATGACATGTTTCATTGTTGCTTTCTCTCCTTGTAAAGTGTCTTTGAGTATTTAGAAGAAAGTGCTATACAAAATAAAACGTTTTATTATCACCAGCAGGACTGCCTCTTTCACTTACACCAATGACACAAGTAAACATAAGGCACAAAAAAATAGGTTGACCACCAGGGGGCAACATATCCCAACAAAAGCTGTCTATTCCCCACAAACGTACAAATCATGTAACATAATTTATATATTCCTTGAATAAACCTTCAAGCAATATTGTCATTTTAGCTCTGTTTTGACAAATTCGTGTACATTTTGTTAAGGCTTATGTGGGATAAGGGGAACTAAATTCTATAAAGTGCTGCATATTTGGAATACCAAAACTGACTTGTAAACAGACTGAATTGTAGTATTTACCCATTTAGACCATTGATGTAGAGCTAGAGACTAGCCTACATCACTTAACAGAAATCTGTTTTGCATGTGACTCCAGGTAAGTAAATAAAGCTCCTAAATTGTCAACAACCATGCCTCATTTATAGAAAAATAGGGATTTAGATTAACCTGAGAGAAGTCAGCAGCAATATTGGTCTACTTTAGGTCTAGAGTGTGCTATATTCTAATAAAACCTATAGGTTGAATGTATAGGCTAAAGATGGTACACATGTAGGTTACATTTCAAAGCTATTAACAAGAAATTGCAAACAGGACAAAACACCTAAACGTAGCCAATTTAGAAAAAACAGATGGATGCGGTGTCTTCATTGAAAAGTCTATGGAGAAGTCTATACTGTCACCGGTGTGGTACTAACATCACCCCAAACTTCCTGAATCTGACTGTTTTGTGTGTTTCTCGTTCTATTCACTGTCTAAACTAGTGACACAATTTAGTCAGAGCCTCTCGGGAGCGCGCGCCGCATTCAGAAAACAGCAGCCGCCTGCGCGCACTTGTCGGTCAGATTAAAGGCTACATGTGTGAGAGCCGCACGAGCCTACCTACAGGTGAAGGTGTATTCACGTGCACTCGCTGTTAGCGTTGGCGCATGTTGTCTATCACCCCTGCTTATCGACGAAAAATTATTGAACATTTCGTTATTACTGGGTTTAGGCCCAAGCCAGGAGGCCCGCGGTGTTGAGCCGCGTTAAAAGAACACGTTTGTTTTATTCATTCAGGCGCGAACAAGTAGGTAAGAATAGCGCTACATACGCTGGCTAATTATAGACCACATATAGGCTATTTAAATCCATGGGAAGTACAACAATGCCAACCTTCAACCGGGAAACTAGACAAAAACTAAACGAAAAACCACTAGCAAATAGCCTACACGCATATTTTTTACTGATTTCGATACCAAAAATACTGTTAAATTTGTAGCTACACTAACGTTTACAGAGTTTTCTTGTGGAAAGAGGTTAACTGTATGAAGTTGGCGTTTGACAACAAATTCCACTGGCTGACTTTAAACATAATGATAAATGAGCAGCAAAAACGACAACTAGCAGCTAACTGTCCATAAGCGAACCGTGTACATAACATTTTGGTCAAATATAGGCGCTGTTTGGTGTATGCGTGTAGAGTTTGATCAGGCCCCTCAGCTCGGGGCCCTGTGGGAGGCCCCGCACTGTGGGCAGGCCTGCTGCACTAGTCCGCACCCACCGCTGGGTGGAGCTAGTGCAGCAGAGTGACGCGAGCACTGCATTAATATTGCACTCTAGGCTATTTTAACCTTCTAACCACAGTTTCTACAGTATAATTAATGTGCCAATGAGTTATTTTTAAGTTTCCGTTTGAGGCATGTATCTTTTTTCTTTTAACAGCCTTTATTGATGCCTTTATGTCATGGGCTATATAATATTCAATGGACCTAGTATACTGTCTCTTAAAATAGACAATATAAGAAAAGAGCATTAAATGAGAACCTAAGTAAACAAGTAAGTAAATTATCAAAAAAAGTTCATTTGTGCAAGATGCAAGATTTGCAGTGTTCCTAATGGTGAATATTATCTGTAACCTGTTTAACCAAGTTATAAATGTTGTTTTTGCTTATTTGTGATTATGTTTTCACTGCAGAAATCGAGCATACTTTCAGTGTCCCACTTTACCAATAGCGCCTCCAAAAATCAGACTTTGGGGCAACATGTGTACGAGGTACAATACTGAATTCTGTGTTTACAATTTCTAATTTTTTTCCATCAGTGATGTGTAGTAAGTGTAAGTATGTAAGTAAGTATGTAAATGTATGTATGAATAATATGCACTGATCCAAAGAGAGTTTAAAGTTTTAGGTTTAATTGAATACAAATTAAAGTCTGAGTATAGGCTAAAGCAAAAATGCTGCTGACTAATTTTAAGGAAAACGTTTGCTATAATGATAATAGGCTAATCTAACCTTTTCAGTATATTTTCTTCCAAACACACAGAGAACAGTGAAAACTTTGAGACTCTTCACTTTTCAGCCTATTTGAAAATAAAGAAAAATACCATTTCTGTTTGGCTTTATAGAGCAGTGAAGGCCAAGATATAGATCACTGCACCTCTGGGACCACAGGGTAGGCCTAAAGTTTTGAAGGAATAGTTGTATCCAGACTATGAAAACTAATGGGATTATATATCTTAAGTAGCCTAAATGTTGATCAAGCATTTATATTTGCTTAAGATGTTACATAGCTTAAGTTGGACCATACTAATGGAAAGTTGTTGTTTTTTTGCAGTAAAGAATATATTGTAAATATACAGCCTTTACATTAAGTGAAAGAGACAATATTTTTAGCTACTATTTGGATTTGTTTATTTTTAGATTTACCCACTTCACAGGAGGGGTCTGTAAATAAAATAAAAACATATAGCCTACTGTGGTCTAAACATTTTAATAAAGAAATAAAAAATAGGCTCTTTAAATCATGTAGTCTTTTATCAAAGTGATATTGTTAGTGTGTAGTACAAGGAAATAGTTTAATAGTTTTAAATAGGCTAATCCTTTGTAATTAAATATGTAGGCTATATTAAAGCACATTAAACCATTCTGATTTGCAATTAATGTCTTGCTTCAGTTCATTCCCAAGCGAGTTGAGTAGACTCCTGTCCAGCTACAGATGTTCTCAAGTGTGCCTGTAGGATTTTTATATGCCACATAAAGTAGTGCCTTCTAATAGTTTGAGCTTGTTAGTGGATGCAAAGCTTTGTGTAGGCGCTCACTTTTTTTCTGAGGGGGAATTCTCTCTTCAAGCGACTGAACCAGAGCATGTATGGCTGCCTTTGAACAGAATTGGCATGTCAACGAAACGAAAAGTGTCCAGTTTCTTAAGTGTTTTTTCTGTCAGTGTGTACCCCTCCCCCCGTCCATTTTGTGAGCCGAGTGGTGCTGATCTGGGCGGGCCAGGGCTGGTAATGGGAGCCTATCCGCTGCTGCTGTGCGCCTCATGAGGGCACAGTCTCCGGTAGGCTGCTGCTTGTGCTTGGAGTGTCTGCCTCTGCCCATGGCCTCTGTTCGGGCATCCAATGGCTCTACTTAATTGATAATAGAGACAAACCGGGAAGCGTTTAGGGCTTATAGCTTTTTATAATATTTTTTACTTCAACACATAAGTCTTTTGTATAGACTAAAGAACATATGACTATGACTGCACAGTAGTAGGCCATAATCAAACACACCTTTAGCAGATTGTAAAATAAAATTCTTGTTTGGTGTCTGCATGTTATGTTACATTTAAAAGACAGTTGTAGCCTAATGTTTTAACAATTAAAAGAAGTTTCTAAAAGGCTACTTACTCAAGGTTATTTTAAAGTCATCCATTGAATGTGTTTATTAGTTTTAGGCTACCCTCACACTGTAAATGGAAAACAATATTTCTTACCAAACACAATGAACTCTTTAATTTTAAAAGAAGCCAAAAAACTAAGAGCATCTCAAGTAAAGCAAAAAGAGTGGTAGCTCACACACAAGAGCATTAATTAAAAATTGTTTTTAACCAAATAGTTTACAAGAACAAGCCTTAGTATAACCAAAACGATTCCAGTGAAACCACACTAAACTGACTGCCTAAGTCTGTGTTCATTAGAAGTGTTATTACTAAGGCTTAAATCATTGTGAGACTCCAGAAGGATCCCACAGTGAGTGTGTTAAAAGTAAAGGAGGTAAGTGTGAAGGTCTGGTGCAGAACATGCTGCTCACTGTCATAACACGTCCTGTTTCCTGACTCCACAACCACACACTCGCCCACTTCAACAACATGCCTGTATTTAAAGTCAGTACATTCATAAAGACAAAATTCTACATACTAGATTTTGGTGGAGGCATACATATTAAATATGCAAACAATGTTTATGTTTTATGCCCCCGGCCTAGCTGGACAACTGAAAGGTGGACTGATCAAATTTGCCAAAGACATTCTAAAGAAAGACTGTGCATCTGACTAAACATGATAAAATAAATAATCCTTCAACAAATGGCATCTTTATTTTTCTATAGATTACTATAGACTATTGATTAGTTATGAGATTTAACAGGAAACATTTAAATGTCTAAAATCTTCCACTAATTCAGTTATGAAGCTATCATTTCTGTTTCATTCTGCACAACATTTAATACACTTTTACGCAAACTGATGGTGTGTCCTCTCTCTTGTTGACTGTCTACCGCAGTGGCCTTCTCCAGCCAGTGTCTCCTGGTTCCCAGTGAACAGTAGAATTTATAGCCATGGACTAAACCCTGCAAAACAACAAGGTTTGTCAATAAAAATATAGTAATATTTAGATTATGTCCAAAACATTTTTAGATTGACATAAATCAAAACAAATGACTAGAACATCTCGATCAGCTGTAAATTCAGATTTGACCATCCCGCTGAGATGTTCTGTGATTGGACAGTGTGCTCTTTCTTTTACAGCTGAAAAACCTTGAAACACGCTCCCTTGAGCTTAAAACATGTACCAACTATCACAATTTCAATGGCTTTTGAGCAAGCAATCTTGTCAACATTAGTTCTGTTTTAGTAAATGTAGTGGCAAGCTTAATCTATACTCTGGTTCGTGTGTATTGTGTATATCTTAGAATATTGGATGAATTTGATGAAAGTGCTATTGTATGATGATGAAGACCAGAGTATAGTTTTATTACATAAACATAGTCCTCCGCTGTTGTACTGGCTTGTCTTCATTGACTAGTAACTAAAATTGTGTTTATGCAGTGCATTGTTTCTCTGAATTTAAGCTTGTTAGTAATGTTATTTCGCAGCCTTTTATTGTTAGTTGTAGAGCTAAAAAACACATTGTGCATCATTCTCAATCCTTGATAAATATAATTGTTAGGCATTGAGAATAAAAACAAGCTAAAGTACTCAAAGTGTGAACATTTTTGGTGGTGACCTTTGAAAGCAAGAAAGCATCCAAAAGATACCTGTTAAGTATATTTAACTGATACTACCCTCTCAGATAGTGTCTATCCACATATCACAGTCAGTGGAATCCTGCTAAAAGCCAAACACATATTGACCCGGACCAGTATAGTAATACGATGGATACTCTGGCCAGTTTTTTTCTGTCATTTCTTTAGGGAGTACCTGGCCTACTATTAAAAGTTAATTATAATAACAATGATGTTAACCTTGAATGTTATAATGAAGTTTATGTTGTAGATCGGATTGAATAATGTAACTATGTAAAATAAAAGGGGGGGGGGGGGGTGCTTAAAAAATAAAAAGGAACAATAACGTGACTGTCACAGACATGTGTTATCTGCTAGTTTCATCAGTAAAGATGTGTAAACCATTTGACTGAGTTGTAATTTTAATGTATCTATTTCAGAGAATAAAGATTTTTGACATATCTTGACATATATTTTAGACATACTTGTAACCTGGTACTTTGCCTTTCCCTGAGCTGATTCTCTCAGTTACAGGTGCTGATAGTTAGTTTAGTGAAACATTTCTCACTTTCACTCCCAATACTAAATGCCTACTTACTTCACAACCAAAAGTGCACGTAACACACAGAACGGTTCAGTCTGAGACTGATATGAACATGTGTGTATGTGTTTGTGTGTGAATTTACCCAGCAGTGGTATGCAGTGGCGGAGCCAAAGGGGTGGCAGGGGTGGCAATTGCCACCTCCAAATAAGGCCTTGCCACCCCCGCTGCCACCCCACTGGAAACGGTAAATATTAAAATCCACAAATGAGGAG
>JAVQKC010077915.1:0-15966 GCA_036025475.1 Philypnodon macrostomus | reverse complement strand
CAACAAACAGGAAGTCGGCCATTTTGAATTGAATTTGGGAGGTCAGGTATATTTGACAGCCTCTATCTTGCACATACTTTGCCCGATTAGGCTCAAACCTGAAATACCTAATTACCCCCTGGCCCTGAACACATCTGACCAATATGATGGCAGTTACCTCTATAGCATCCCCTATAGACTGAAAGAATAATGTAGATTTAGGGAATTTTTTAGGGAAAAGATGTTTCACAAATGAAAAAAATTAAAAAGTCAAATAGACCCTTCCCATGTTTGTCATGGTTTGGGGGCAGGGCCTCTTAATTGCTCGTTAATATAAAAACCCATAGAAATCCCATTTTCTGATTAAGGTCCCATTGGTGCCAGTTGTGGCAGACGTATGGGGCCATTTCACCGATATACACACAGGCCTAGTTTAGATCTGGTTTAGTCTGACTTCTTTAAACCATTACGCTGATTTTATCTCAAGATATCTCCTTGTTTATCCCTGATTAGTCATGGTTTTAGCTCAAGTTTACAGTCAAATCTAGCATAAACGCAGCACAGTTTTGAGCAGTTGCAGCTGTTATACTGTGTGTATTGTCATAGGAAAATGCTCACGTCAAGTCTGTTCTAGTAGGCGTTTTGCTGGATTTGTCATTGTGCTTCTGGCTCATTCTTCCCCAAAAAGGTCACAAATGTTTCGGTTTCTGTCTAAGAGCTGGCAGCAAAGGGACTATTTTTAGAATATGTCTCGTCTTGGCCATTGCCCCCGAGAAAAAAGATGACCTTCCAATAACAATAAAAATGAAAGTGGTGGCAATATGTCAGAGTTGTGGTAAGCTGAAGCAGACACTCGGAAAGGAAGGGTTTTGTATCAGTTAGTTAAAAAAATATTCAAGTGGCTCAAATGGGCCTTAGATGAGGTACGCCCTGGACAATGATCAGTTAGTTGTACGGCTGACACAGAGGCATACACAGACAGACAGCATTCACTTTTTAGTTTAGTTTCATTCTCTATAGGGTCACCAAACACACATTAGAACCCCTGTGCACACACACTTTCTGCTTCTGTAACTGAAATGATGAAAGATGTCTGGTCTCTGTGTGTATAGTAAACCGCTCACAAACGCCAGACATGCCACTAAAAAGCCACACAGTTTTTTAACAAGGAAGCCATGTTAGTGAAGTTTGTATATGACACAGGCAAAATAACACACACCGCTGTGACTAGTGAACAGCTTGTGGTATACCAGGCTATAGCTCTCATTAATTTAAATTCGGCTACTTGTAATTATTTCGATATCGTTCACTGACTGCAATAAAACTAGAAAATGGTGCCAGATTGAGTTGTTTCTTGTGCAGTGGTTTAATGATATCTATAATTACTGTTCATTTACATTTTAATGTTGCAACAAAACAACTCAGAGATCAGCTGTCAGTGTAACACGCTCCATTATGTCGCAGTGTGACTAGGGCCCGACTCACCGGGAGACACCATTATACATATTAAGTTTGGTCACAAAGTTCTAAACTGATCTTTGTGAGCCATAGCATGACTTTGGTAGTTTGATGGTTTGACCACTGCCGTGGTATTGCAGCAGTTTGTTGTTGCTATATGACAAGATAGTTCAATATTAGGTTAGTTCAATCCTTCGATCTATGAAGTTCAAGTGTACATTAGCAAATTAGAAATATGCTTTAGAGACTGTTGGGGAAACTAACCATTTCAGCTACACAAGCCCAAATGTGGTAACTCTTAATACTTAATACTCACCAACACTTAAAAGTACGAGACTGTAAAACATTGTGTTCTCTTAAGTCCACATTTTGGCAACAAGCCTGCAACAAGGATCATCAGGTCTGAACAATAGAAAACTTTTCACAAAAGCTCTGTTTTTACACAAATATTGTATACCATGTTGTCGTCACTGTGAGTGGACTGAACTGTAGACTAGCACACATTCTCCTGGGGCCAGGACTGAACACACAGTCCCAGTTTCAGAGCTGGAGACAAAGCTAGTGTAAGAGGAGAAGGATGGCTGGGGATCACACAATATAAGGTCTTTAGTTCAGTCAATGTGATATCTCATCAATGTCTTTGCAGTTATTGTTTCAGAACCAAAACAAAAAAAACAACATAAATGCTAGAAGAGTGCTTTAAAAAAAAATGGCTGATTTATTCCCCAAAACGCAAATGTTTCACAGCCAAAGTGATCTATATATAAATACATTTATTCATTTCAAAACTCAATCAAGACCAAACCAGGACTAAACAAGGTGTAACTGTGTCCGAACAACTAAACCATGCATAAAGCAGGACTAGATAAGGTCAAATAAAGGTCTAAACCAGGTCTAAAACTTCCTCGACTAACTATTTAACAATTGGATATGAACCTATTCACACAAATGACCCAAAACATAGATCCTAAATTTTTTCTGAAAGTTTCTGGTACCCTGCCTCAAATCTAACACATCAGAATGAGGTAAATGGTTCCTAGAAAGGGAAATAAGATGGTGAGGTTTAGTGCAACTATTAAGGCATAGCGTGCAGGACAATTTAATAATTACACTTAAATCTTGGTTGGATTTTGCTAATTGCTTATTTGGAAAAAAAGACCACTTTGAATCTAGAGCTTCGTGCCAATACGCATTTACATTTGAATTATCCTGCCCACTATGCCAATCATAGTAGCTAAGCATAAAGAAGAGACTGATAAGGGAAGGGTTAGACATAGACAAAGTCCAATAGACTTTACCTGAAGGCTCAGCACTATGCTCTCAGGCTGAAGACCACCACACCAGAACACAGCACATGTAGAGGGCATGCAGAAAGAAGAGCAACACCATACAAAAACATATGGGGAAAACAAAGGAAACAGGAAGTAATGCAAGTAAATTATAAAGCCATACATACAAAATATAAAGTGGCAATAAAAAACTAGCTTGATCAAGGGCACTTAGAGGAGTAGTCCAACAAAAAAACCTTGTTCCAAAAGAAATAAAAGCTAAGATGTGGCCTTGCCTTGTCTATTAGGAACTGCACTAATGAACACCACACATCATAAAGTGTTTAAAAGGATATAAACGATAGCTCCATGAAGTCATAAGAACTTAATGAAGATCAATATAAATTTGCCCGGTTCACACGGCTTACCTTTTCATACTCTCTCTGGAAGGCTACAAACTTATCCTTGGCCAGTGTCACCACAAGATCTAGAAGACACAAAAAAACAACAATTCAGAGATTATTTTGTGTCTTGATTAGCTCATCCTCTGGTCGTAAAATTTGACAAAACACCAGATGCACAGGTACATGTCTTAATATTAGGGCTGCACAATTTTCATCAAAAATATCTAATTGTTATGACAATTAGATTAGATTTGCGATATTGTTTTAAAATCAAGATTCAATTCACAGCGCATTTCTGGAAGCATTAGGACTTGAAAGAACTGAGTACTACCCACCTCTAGCCAAACCCTGGTAATAATGCAAACTCAACACGTCTACACCGCTAAGACACAACCCAATATTGACAACCAAGCGTTTACAACAAAGCCTTCCATAACACCATGTTGTTAACTTGCACAGCACACTACTGTTCTGACAAAAGCCATACTATCTCCTTCAGACAGATCCATAGAAAAACAGACTTATTTGTTGCTTTTTATTCTGAGCATGAAATCCCCATTAAGTGCACAGACCTTGAGGCTTGTACTTCGCCCAATTAGAACGGCTGTTTAGAGACAGAATCACCGTGTCTAGAAGGCTGTGTCTGTTTTATTAACTCAGTACAGAGACAGAACTAGCTCTGACAGTCTTTCACACTCCTGGCACCTTCCCATTCTGAGGTGTCTCTGCAGAGAATCACACCAACACAGCATTACTCTGACTCGGTGGTTAAAGTGAAACCATGCAACTTTGTAAGCTTCAGAAACAATGTGATCGCTAAATGAGTTGTAGTGGAGTGAATGAAACTTCCTTCCCCATCCTGAAATTACACCTACACCAAGAAATGGGACAGCATAATTGACATAACTGTATGAAAACCTATGTTTTTACTTGTATTTTGACACATTCTGAAAATGCTTCAGGAAAATGTATATCATCTGAAATGTATATTGTTACCACCGGAACCACATTTAAAAAACAATTCACTAAATAGTCATTCATAAAAATGCTGCACAATAAAAATCAGATCATAGGATATACTGTAAGCAGGGGTCGCCATTCTTTTTACCCCAACAACTACTTTTACCAAAAGAAGTGTCAGAGAACTACTACTGTTTTGTAACAGTCATCTGATGCATAGCTTATTAACGTTAAAGGTCTGCTAAATAGACTTTTTTGAGCATCATATTCTAAAGTTGTTTCTACCTCAAACAAATACACAAAGTTGTGTTGTGTTTCATTCAGCCATGTTTGGATAAATAAAGAGATGAAAACTGATTGAGTGCTCCTGCCTGCACCTGCACTGTCAACAAACACACCCACCATTTAACAACATATTTGATTGGAGAAGATGTGTGTTTCAGCTGTGAGGGTGCCAAGGCTTTGTTTAAAACCCAGAAGCAAAAAGTGGTTGGCACAAATTTTTGGTCCTGCTTGGAAATAGGGACAGAGGACAGGTGTCTAATCAGTCAAAGTGGGAGCTCCACAAAACAGCCCGTATTAGATAAATATTTAGTGTTTGATGTTGCAAAATGTAAAATGGTAACCTAAATGTGTCCAAAACTGTGAAATGTTTTTAAAAAAAAGAGCATAATATAGGACCTTTATGCAAACAAACTTATCCTATGGATTTATAAATGTTGCAGCTAAATTCTGCATTAAAACAACTAAAACTGGTTTGTCAGGTGATGCAAAATACATAAACCCATTGTGGAGCTACTCCAAAAAAGTAGCTGGAAGCTACCGGAAGCTCACAAGCTACAAGTTAGATGACCATTATATGGGGAAAATATCCAAACATCACCTATAGTCTAACCTGGATTAGACACATGAACCCCACAGACACTCTTTCATCTCAGGACCCACCTTAATGAACAAAGCCTGACCTTGTTACAGAGGTACACACTACAATGTACTGCCCGCAGCTGCAGACACAGTCAACAGTCTACATAAACCATTCACAATCCTCATGTGACGCAGGCCTGGCCTAATTATATGCTTTATTCTCAAGACTATTAGCATAACGTTACCATGGGAAAATATAGCATTAGGCTTGGTAACCCTAAAGTAACTCATTTTAACTGTTCAAAGCATGGCTAATCAGTTAATCAATTCAACTTACAACTACACAGTTTTGGAAGACCTTTTGGTACTTTTGGTACTGATACAACTATTGGATTTAGTGGTTTAATGGTTAGTACTTGCAATCCAAAACTTGGGACATGGGATGACAAAGTAGCCATCCCAGAGTGGCCAGCCTGAGAAAGAGACTACTCCGAGAGAAAGCAACTTGTTCCAATAAGAAGACTCAAGTATGTTTTTAGTCGGACATACCATCTGTTGTGTTTTTAGTCCTGGTTTAGACCTAATTTAGATCCACAATAAAATGAAGAAGGGTAGAATTTTATTGTATATTCTATGGCAATGGTTCTCAAACTGTGATATGGGTACCACTGTTGGTACTCAAGTTTAGTCCTGATTAAGTCCCAGTTTAGTTCTGGTTTAGTCCTCATTCAGTTTTTCAGAGCTATTGACTATTTGTTCTGTTTCCCAATTTAGATGATTTTTTTTTGTTTTTTTTTTGAGAGATGGTACTTAGAACGCCATATATTTTCTGAGGTGGTACAGGGATCGCAAAATCGCTAGCCCGACGTCCCGGGGCTAGTACCTTTTTCAGGCGGGCTACCAAAATCAAAAGAGCCCTGCCCTCGTCCACAACAGTAAAAGTTCACTCCGTACTGCCCATGTACGGTTTTAACTTTATTATGTCAGTAAAAATATTGTAAATAGGCTTAATAACTCTGGAGCACTCAGTCATTCACTTAAGTCTGGCTTCCTCTGTGCATGGCAGTGGGGAAGAGAGCGACAGGTGATGTGCAATGTTTAAGCTCTATTTATTCTTGTCATTAGCAGCCACGAGCTAAAGCAGAGTGAAGTGGCTAAGTTTAGTTCATATTTCTTTGGAGCAGACAGACAGACTTCACTAAAGTCACTGATATTTATATAACAGGACTTATGTTTGGCTCATAAATGATTTGAGGTAAAGTCCTGTTTAGTTTGTTTCATGCCTATACGGATATTGCTGGAAATGACTAATCTAATTAAATAAATGGAATCTCTCTCCTCACGTTATATTGTAGATTTATGTTTCAGTTTAATAATATTTCACTTTATAGTCTTAATGTTTCTCTTATTATTTATTTATTTATTGGTTTATTTGACAGGGACAGTGTACATTAAATAACATTGCTGCAAATGCACCAGAATTAGCCAGAAAGCTATTTTTCATCCGTTGTCCCTGGACAGATGTTAAAGGTCTCCCTAAAACAACACTAAAAAATATTATACAGTGAATAATACAATTGCATGTACAATTATAGGCCTTCTGCAAGGCACCTTAAACAAAATACCAATAATACCATCAAAATACTAATAAAATATCCATCCATCTTCTTGCGCTTATCCAGGGCCGGGTGGCGGAGGCAGCAATCTAATCAGAGATTCCCAGACCTCCCTCTCCCCAGACACTTCATCCAGCTCTTCTGGGGGCACTCCAAGGCGTTCC
The DNA here is from genome assembly GCA_036025475.1 of Philypnodon macrostomus. NCBI lineage: Eukaryota > Metazoa > Chordata > Actinopteri > Gobiiformes > Eleotridae > Philypnodon > Philypnodon macrostomus. The sequence continues at coordinate 9,253 of JAVQKC010077915.1, read as the reverse complement.
CAGGACAGCTGAGAGATATAATCCCTCCAGTGTGTCCTAAATCTTCTCAGGGGTCTTCTCCTGGTGGGACATGCCCGGAACTCCTCCCGAGGGAGGCGTCCAGGGGGCATCTGAAAAGATGCCACCTCAGCTGGCTCCTATCGATGTGAAGGAGCACTGGCTCTACTTTGAGCTCCTCCTGAGTGGCCGAGCTTCTCTAAGACCCTAGAAGAACCCCATCTCTAAGAGAGCGCCCAGCCACCCTACATTTCCACTATAAATCTATTTACCTCATAAGAAAATCAGCCTACCAGGTATGTTGAAATTTTGTAAGCCCTGTGGTACTTTGTGTGAAAAGTTTGAATTCCTTGGTACAGCTTTTTGTCAATTACATTTCCAGAAAAAAATGGGGAACTGATTATTATTTTCTAGAAAATCCTGTCAACATTATCCAGTCATTTCCAAAATGACAGTAAACCGTGTGTATTGTGCCGTGTGTAAAGTGATAGGGAGTTGGAAGGAGAATACAAGACTGAAGCTGTATCACTGTTTCACCTTCCCACAGGTCTTTGTCTGGTTTTCAAAGAGAATTCTAACCCCAAGAGAGAGGCTTTCAAAACACGGTGTCCTAATTCTAAACTACTACTGTCTCCATACAGCAGCACTGATACATTGGGTTTGTTTTAGGACTGCTACTGCACATGTAGAAGTTAGGAGATTGAACAGAAACTCAAATTGTGTAGGAGGAGATGCAGAAGGTTAAGGGGGGCATCAAGATGAATGAAAAGATGCAGCAGGTTTGGTTGGGGGTGGGGGGGATACAGATGAGAACACAGAGGCAGCCAGCTATCCACTGTGGAAATCTAACAGCAAATCCGGGCATCTGAAATTGGCTGTTTAACATGGCTGACTTTGTTCCACTTAAACACGTCCCATGTTTGTCCTATTATGATCTGGTCATCCTGTTTTTTGGGGGAGAAATGTGCAACAGGATAGGGTTAGGCTAATCCTCCAGCTAGGTACATTCTGACCAAGATCCAGGCTCAAGTTCTTGGACTGCGGTCAACCATTGCCAACCACCACTGGTATACCAGCCCTGCATACCTTTTCATAAATAACCAATATCTGTCTGCCGGTGACATTTAGGGAAATCGTAATGGTTTGGACTGTTAAAATATTTGGCTTTCCAAGTACCATTTTATTCAAACCTAGAAATAAAAAGCCAATGCAGAAAATGCACCACAAAATAGAGACAAACTAAGGAGGTCTAAATCAGTACAAAATCATGTCTAAACCAATACTAAACCAGTGCCAAAAAACAGGACTAAATCAGGTCAAAGCCATGTCCAAACCAAGACTAAAACAAAACAAAACCAGGTCCAAACCAAGACTAAACCAGTGCCAAAATAAATAAAAACAACTAAAAAACAGAAGATCTAAACCAGATCTAAACTGAGTACAAACACACATTAGGAACAAACCCACTTGAGTACTACAGCAAGTACCCAAGTACCACCAATGGGACCCCTACCACAGTTTAGGAACCACTGGACTAAGCCATTGTAAACCCGAATATAACTATTTGGTCTAAACCAGGTCTAAAACAGGATTTAACCTGATCGTAACCATAAACCCCCTGGACTTAATCAGGTCTGGCCCAGTTCAAAATCCAGCCCGTCTACCAAAGACCATGTTACTTACTGTCTCCATGGCTACATTCAGGGGGGGGGCATATATGGAGTTTATAACATAACGCCACAAAAACAACTCCTTAAAACCCCCACCGTCCGTTATTACTGCAGAGATGAGTAGTACTCAGTTACATTTATTTGAGTATTTTTTAAATAAATTGTACTCCATAGAGTAGCTTTACTGCACAATACTTTTGACTTTTACTTGAGTAATATTTTTTAAGTAACTTACTTGGAACTTGGAAATCTAGAAAGAGCAAGAGTACTTTTACCCACCTGTGTGTCATGTAAGAACAGATTTATATGAAAAATGTGATGATGATAATGATTTTTGAATGAAATTTAGTTCCTTGTGCCTTAATTTTTATTTTTTTTTATTTAAGTTTTTGAAAATATCAAAATCTGTTCATTATCTTGCCAGATTACCACAAAATTAAACAAATAATCTGGCATTACGCTCAAACAGTTATTCAGGACTTGAGTAGTTTCTTCACCAGTACTTTTATACTATTACTCAAGTAATTATGTGAATGAGTACTTTTTACTTTTACTTGAGTAACATTATTTTGAAGTAATGGTACTCTTACTAACTAGAATTATTGGCTACTATACCCACCTCTGGATTTCCGTCATTACCGTCATTACCACACAGCCAAAAACTTCTAACAGTAACTTCCTTTATGTTGAATACAGTCTATTTTTAAACTGATGTCATTAATCCAGAAAGAGTTGCGTTAGTGTTTTAGTGAGCTGCATGTGATAAAGAAGAGCTGTGAATATATTCAGGAACACAGCATCACTTCACTGTTGCTAAGAAACTAAAGTTAGCAGATAATGACTGTGGAACTGTGGTGTGAGCTGAGTTTTTGGGATTATTGGGAAAATCATAACAAAGGCAGGCACAGAGGAGAGGGATAGAAAGAGTAACAAACAGATTCTAGCCCTTATTTCCACCTCAGGAATATTTCATCTCTCGAAGTATAATTTTTTTTCTCTAACTGAAAATCAGAGCAAGCCTTGATCTAAACTAAAAAAAATAATTAATATTGCAGATAAAAGCATTACTAAATGAGGACAAAACAAGGACTATACCCCAGAGTAGTAAAACCAGGTCTAATGATGCTTTCAAGTGGACGTCAGACAGTTCAGATGGTAGTTTTCTCCGAGATTTCAACTCGTTTACCTGACTTGTGTATGTTCACGTCCTTTTGCTCGGAGATTTGGGATCCAGAAATGTCAAAATGTTGGTCAATATAGTAAACTAATATTTTATATAATATAGTTTGTGGGTTCTGATGATGGAGTAAAATACATTCAAAGTTGTTACCAGAACTAAATGATGCTGAAGAGCTAAACTGAATCATTTAGTTTGCGCTAAATAAGGTGTTTGGTGTAGCTAGTATAGTTTAGTTCCCAAGACTCTCCCAAATCTTTTGAATTGATTTTATTTATTCACATTAAACTGTCTGAATTCTGTCATGTTGAAACAGTCCATGACATCACAACTGGTGCAGTTCGTGTTGCTTCATCAGACTTGTTCAGACGACTTGGTGAAGCATTCATGTGCGTCTTTATGTCGGAAACTCATAAATACGGTAAACCCCACACCACTTGAAAGCAGCATTAACCACAACTAAACTAGGTCTAAACTAGGGCTGAAACAATTAAGATAAAAAAACCATCCTGGTCTGTAAATATGCTTTATCCAGAAGTCCTCAGGTGGCACAGATTAAGCTTCACATGGTTAAAATATTTGTAAAGGATTTACACACTTTTCTCTATCTGAATAATTGAAAAAAAGAAAAAAAAGTTGACAGATTAATCAATTTACAAAATAGTTGTTAGCTTCACTCCTAGACCAAACATATACCTTAATGAGAGAGATGTAGAGATAGATGTAGAGATGTAGAGATAGAGATGTAGAGATAGAGAGATGTAGAGATAGAGATGTAGAGATAGATGTAGAGATAGAGATGTAGAGATAGAGAGATGTAGAGATAGATGTAGAGACAGAGATGTAGAGATGGAGAGATAGATGTAGAGAGAGAGATGTAGAGATAGAGTTGTAGAGCTGTAGAGATAGATGTAGAGATGTAGAGATGAAGTGATGGAGAGATGTAGAGATAGAGATGCAGAGATAGAGCTGTAGTGATGTAGAGATGTAGATAGATGTAGAGATAGATGTAGAGATAGAGATGTAGAGATGTAGATAGATGTAGAGATAGATGTAGAAATAGAGATGTAGAGATGGAGTGATGGAGTGATGTAGAGATGTAGAGATAGAGGTGCATCAACTAACTCCTGGGCCACACTTTGTATCTTCCATGATTTGAACTATGAGTGTTCAAAGATCACTAGACTGGCCAAAAAGGAATAACAAACTGGTCAAATAGGAAAAGGAGGTTTGATGTAAAGTACGTGGACTGCCTATAGTGCACTGTATGTAAGAAAATGAAAGGACATGATGGCCTACTCATTATTCTCATCAGTGGCCAACATTTTTGTGGCTTCAATAATGCAAGAATGATTTCTGACTAGTTTTTAAAAGGGCTCCCTCCAGGCCATAGTCACTTTATCCGTTTGCACGCCATCGCCAAAGTTACTACACTGCCATAAATAACCAATATCTGTTTCCCGGTGACATTTAGGAAAATAGATGTTACAAATCAAGTGTAGATAGAATACTAGACCAGTGCTTCAAATACAGCCCTCTCAGAAATGTAAAAGTACCATTGTATTTAAACCTAGAAATAAAATAAATGCTAAAAATGCAACACTAATAAGGACAGGCTAGACTACGCAAGGTTATAAAACAAATCAACATCTCACTCTCCATCACCACAATACGTTAGGTCTCTCCTTGTTTATGAACTACTGCAAAATTCATTAATCGTCTCTTATTCCCATTAGGAGTTGCAAATACCTGGAGCCCCTGCCCGAGTGTAAACTGTCATTATGTCCCTGGGCAAGACACTTAACCCACATTGCCTATGAATGAATGTGGTTGTGTGGTTGGTGTTTGGTGGTGGTTGGAGAGGCCGTTAGCGCGCAGTGGCAGTGTCTCTGTCAGTGTGCCACAGGGCAGCTGTGGCTACAGAGGTAGTTCATCACCACCAGTGTATGGAGTGAATGAATAATGGACTTAATTGTAAAGCGCTTTGGGTATCTTGAAAGGCGCTATATAAGTTAGGCCATTATTATTATTATTATTACTTTGGGCTTTAGGCCATATGTACAATAACCATTTAGTCGCAGGGCATACTGTTTCTACATCAACCTAAAAAATGTGTAGGATAGGGTTAGGCTAGTCCTTCAGCTAGGTACATTCTGACCAAGAGCTTGGCTCAAGAGCTGGATATAAATCTTTAGGTGCTGCACTGTGGCTGCCCACTGCTCCTGACAGGTGGCCCCAGAGGTCCATGATTTTGCTCCACAATTTCATTCCATCTATGGCTCAGCTCCATCAACTTCAATGCATTTCACAATCTCTCCCATAATCCTTAACTGCTAACAGCTGTTGTACAATTATCTACACCAATAATTCATCTTTATTGCTTTTTATGACGTCTTAAAGTCTGTTATTTACACTGTTAGCTCATACATAAAGTTGCTTTGGTTGCAGGGACATGGCATTTAAGTGAAACATTTCTCATCTTTCAATCAAGTGGAACAAGTTGCATGTTTGTGTGCATGTCCCGTGGGGGTAACAATGGCAATACACATGCAAAAGGCAAACAGCCGTAACCATAGAATCTGTAACTATGGGGAGAGAATTGGGACAAACTTTACACAGGCTAGAGCAGAACAAAAGGAAGGACAAAGATAATGTTGACTTGGACAATTTCAGCATGTGTCAATTTTCTGTCCTTTTAACCTGACTCACCAAATGTGCCATACAGAAAAAAATCTTTCCCTATTGCTGGTAACATACTAATGTAAGCACCACCATGTTTACATCATTTTCATTCATTTACATCATACCATTTCAATTAGTGTAAATCCATCACCAATTTGTTTAACAGCCATTTGCCAAAGCTGCCACACCAAGGACCATTTTGATCTTTTTGGGCAATAAAGGTTTGTTTAAAAAACTAGAAAACGTATCCAACAAAAAATACAGTAAGAGGAAAACTATTTGAGTAATCTCTTAATTCATATCTTATTCATTTCATTTTATTTTTATCTTCCAAAATGACAGGAGGGGCCTAGCCCATTCATACAGCCGTCCCTGGTTAAAGCTGAAAGCTTCATCACAATAGCACAAGCCTCTTCCTCTGGGTTGCCATGTAAAGTCGCTCATTTTATACTATATACTTTATATACTTTATACTTATACTATAGCTATTTAAGCACCAGACAAGCACAATACTACATTTAAATTAAGATCTATTTCACATTGCCTTCAATCTACAAAATGATTAGTAATATAAGCAAATAGCCCAGACTACAAGTCACAAAGAGAGTAGGAGATGTAGAGTGGATTATATGCAAAAAAATAAAATAAAATAAAATCTGTATCGGGACCCAAATCACTTTTACTATTAAAAAAATGGGATCAGACCGGGGACCAAAAAAAACTGATCGGGACATGTACTTGTTATTAGTTTATCTGCATGAGTCTAGGCCCAGACAGACTGCACAACATAAACAGGAACTAAATCTTTGACACTTACAATAGCCAAGAGTCACATAATCACTCCCAAGCAGCTTCACTCATGCCACAATCAAGCTCTATTTACCCTGACACTAATCTGTGCCATTGATGCGGGAGCCTTTTTGACCGGTCTGGCCTCTACAGTCTAACCCTAACCCCTTCAAGACCACTTTATACACTCCCTGCCAACACTGTATCTCAAAGTAGGTGATTGTAAATGGATAGCAAAACATGCTTAATATAATTTTGAACCCCCATTTTATGACACTGTAGGAGTTTAGATGATCCATTATTGGATGAACCACCTGCCATTCACAAGACTTTTTATCCAATCAGGTCAAAGGATTGCACACAGTAATTCAGTCCCTTTGTCAGAGATTTTAAGTAATAATAATAATAATATTTGATTTATAATGCACTTTTCATGACACTCAAAGACGCTGTACAAAGTTAAAACAAGAATAAACACACAACAAAGTAGTGAAATGGACCAACTCAGGCTAAAAATGCCCAGTGTAAACCAGTCAAAGCCCAGTTTAAACCAGTCTTAACTAGTCTAAACTACTCCCAACCAACCAAGGCAAAGTCAGTACAAACCTAATACCTATACCAAACCTAAACTAGTAAAAACCTCCCGCAGCCTCATGTTGCATCAATCATCAAGTTCATAGTTTCCTCTGTCAGTGTCATCTGAATGCCCTCTAAACCTTCTGCCTCTCCTCATTCATCTGGATGTCCCCCTAAACTTGCTGCATCTATACACACACACACATTGAACTCTTAGCATTTATAAAGGACTTCATCCATCAGTCCTGGACACATCTTTAGCCTGTCGGTCCTGGGAGTGGATACATTTTATTTTCCTTGACCGCGATGGAGGGTCTAAGGACAGGGGTTGTTGTTTATTGTTTACATGCATCTCTTTCTGTGAAGCCTTCTGAAGCAACTTTGTTGTGATATAGGGCTACATAAATAAAATTGAATTAGCCAAGACAGAAGACCAAAAAAATGTATGTACTTTAATGGTGGAAACCAGTGTCAAAATAGATGGTATGGTTCATGGTCAATAACTTGGCAATTGCTGGGCTTATTGAAATGAAACAACCCCCCCCAAAAAAGTCCAAAGGGTATTAACTACATGTGTTAAATGTTGTGCTATTGTTCAATCACAACTAGTCTTTAATTGATGAGATCAAAACAAAGAACAGCAAACAATATATGTATATCGGCGAAACGGCCCCATACATCTGTCACAACTGCTATGGCACCAACGGGCACCTTAATCAGACATTGTGTGATTTCTAAGGGTTTTTATATTGTTAACGAGCAACCCAAACCACGAGAAACATGGGAAGGGTCTATTTGACTTTTTTGACATTTGTGAAGGATGTTTTTTGCCAAATATTGTAAATTTCCCTAAAACTACATTCTTCTTTCAGTCTATAGGGGGGCGCTTTAGAGGTAACTGCCATCATATTGGCCAAATTATGTGAAAGTTAGAGGCTGTCAAATATGCTCGACATCCAAATTTCAATCCAAAATGGCCGACTTCCTGTTTGTTGTAGGGTGGGGCCATAATAATATTTTATATTGGGTACAATGTGGAGAATCACTGTACCAATTGTTTCATTGCACTGTGCCAAAGTAAGTATGACTCCCATAGGGGTCATAAACATGGGGGCGCTATAGAGGCATTTTTTATTTTACCTCTGTAATTTGTTTATGTACATTAAATATACATATCAATATAGTCTGGATCACTGTGCCAAAATTCATTTGATTTTGTTTATGTTCAGCAGGATTAATGGCTCAATAAAAGGGCTTCAGGGCATTAGTTGGTTAATTAATTGTATTGTAATTATACATAATTAATCATATAAGTACCAAACGCAATCCAGTTCAGCGTCTTCATGATATGTAACTGTCTAGAAAAGTTTAAACTGATCCAGCATTTCATTTTTGAGTTATTGCAGTCACACGTACAATCTGTGGACCAACGTGATTCCATGATATTGACAAGCCGATATAATGAGAGCACTATTTACAAGAAATGTGTGAGAGTTAATAGTAGCTATATCGGTCGAAACACAATGAAAAGCCTTAGTGGCAGGATGCACAAATGTCTCATTTGTCAATCATTATACAATCATTTTTCAAAGTTGTACATAGAAAATCCAGGACTAAAAGTATAGACACTCTATACTGACTGGGGGGCAGCTGAGAAGATTGTCTCAGAGAGAGGCTGGAGATAGCATTACAGATTACCATCAGCTCATCAGCACTCTAGCTATGTCTGCAAGCTGACACTGGCAGACAGAAGAGTGACCGATCGACCAATCAGACGAGACCATCTGAACCCACAGCAGATAAGCCATTCAAGGGCCAGAGTCAAAGTAAGCTAAGAAAAAACTACCAGATTTTTGCCAGCTATTTCAGGTTATATTCAACAAAATCTGAGAAGTGAAAAGATTTAGATTGATATTTACACCCAATGACCACTTTGAGACCTCTATAGATGAAGACCAAAGAGAAAAGGAGTTGCTATAGTGAAAGAAGACATGAAGTTAGTTGGTGTGAGAGAAAAAACAATGCAAATAATAGGGTTTGATGGGGGCAGAATTGCTATGGTGGTCCCTAAAAGGGCACTTTATTAAGTACACTTATGCATGTGCCTTAATCAGTTAATCACATGGATAGAACTAGGCCTGTGCTGTCGTCCCCGACAGCAAGGTGTATATCGGCGAAAACGGCCCCATACGTCTGCCCCGTACGTCTGCCCCATACGTCGCCCTGTACGTCTGCCCCGTACGTCTGCCCCGTACGTCTGCCCCGTACGTCGCCCTGTACGTCTGCCCCGTACGTCTGCCCCGTACGTCTGCCCCGTACGTCTGCTACAACTGTTACCAACGGGCACCTTAATCACTTTTTT
>JAVQKC010077905.1:0-13152 GCA_036025475.1 Philypnodon macrostomus | reverse complement strand
ACCTGAAGGTAATCATATGCCTGTGTGCAGTGGTCAATAGTCTTTGTGTGTGTGTGTGTGTGTGTGTGTGTGTGTGTGTGTGTGTGTGTGTGTGTGTGTGTGTGTGTGTGTGTGTGTGTGTAGAGGGTAGTTAATGCTTCAGTGTGAAACCTATTCTGCTCACATCCTCATGCAGTGTGAGAGGAGAAGACTGGCTCTGTCTCCATCACAGTCATAGCGTCTGCTTCTTACAGCCAGGAAGGGACGGGCCTATATAGTAAAGCGAGGTGGGTTTATAATAGAACCAGGTGTAATAGAATGAGGAGCGGTAGAAGATACCATCCTAGATATGAGGACTTACTCTATGACAACCGCGTATCCAATTTTTTATATTACATTTCCAAAATATTATTGGTAGACTGACTTATTGGTTTGCTGAATGGATAGTTTTCACCAGTGTTGGTTTGTTGGACTGTTAGCAAGTGTTGGGGGGTATGCTGAATGTTTCAAGAAAGGTAGAATGAAGAAATTAATAGTCTTTGCCGTGGATGTAAAACATTGTGTGAATGCAGGCATAAAAAAATATCATTGGAAAAGAGATTCAGAAATACGAACTCCAGTCACTAGGAGTGAGTAAAGGATCAAGTTCCTTAGTTTCTTTATGATTGTGTATTTTGGCTTAATGTATAAAGCTTTTTCCCCTGAACTAAAAAATCCTCAATTATATAGTTCAATTAAATTAGATTTTATTTGTATAGCCCTATATCACGTTGCTTGTAAGAGAAGACAAAAAACAACCTACTTACAATTGTGTCCATATCCATGTAAATAGAGAGAGATAGTGTGCCTACATAGTTGGATTAGGCCTATATTCTTTGTAATATATACTGAGAATTACTCATTGACTAGCAAGCTCTAGATATCCCACATGTCAGCAGTGGTTTTCGATTAGGTTCAGTTTTGGAAAATACCATTTGAAGCCTGTTAGCATGTTTACAGCAAATCCCCTACAGAAATACAGAGATTTCTTTAGCAATGTCCCCAAAAGAAACTAAATCCAAAGCATTGATTAGCAGCCTACAGTCTGTGTACACTGGCACGTACCAGGGGAATGCTGCTGGGCTCTATTTAAGGTGTATTCTTGGTGAGGCCTTTCCAATTTTCTACATGAATGAGAATAGGAAACGGCGCAATCAATCAAAGTCGGCCCCTTTTTCTAACAAGCTACCCACACTGGCTACATTAACACAGAGCCAGCAAATTTGTGTTAGCACAAGAAGTTACTCTTTTACATTTTCATGTCAAATAATTATGTAGAGAACGTGTAACCCCGAATTTACACCAAACTGTCTCGCGGAGGCAGAACTTCAGCAGAAAGGTTTCATACGTGTCACCTCAAAAGCAACATTTCACACTGGGGACTTTAAGATGCGGTTCTGCGGCGGCTCGTATGTATTGCTCGTATATGCTATTATTTTGAAATTGAAAAAGTTTATTTTCATAACTTTGGGCCTATACTTCCTGTTTGGATGCCATTACCTCGGGATAATGACGAGGGTGCCGCGGCAGCTCTGCTTGAAATAGGTTTCAACCCTATCTTCCGATCTCCTCTCGGTGTAAATTAGGGGTAAGGATTAGAGAAAAAGGCACTGATACATAAGTTAAGCAGATCTATTGGCATCAGAGTTTAAAATGAGTAATCCAAAAAAACAATTAAATTGGCTAGTTTTGTGGACAAAACGCCATCCCATGCTTCAAAATCTTAAACATTGAAGATGGTTTACAGCAGCAGAAGACCACACCTGACCTGGTACAAAGTCCACCTTATAACAGTAGTGGTCACGCAACAGAACATTTTTGAAGAATTTAGTGATGTTATAGTTTTTTCATGCATTTGGTCCACATATTCCACTCAAAAACACACCAGAACCCATAATTGCATTTCTGTAAAACCTAAATGTACCCTGGCATGTTTTTTTCTGCCAAAGTCGTTTGCCAAAGTTGTGCGATATTTACCTCCCTGCTTTCCCTGGATAACGTTTTACATCAGAGGTAGTCCCTACAACAGTTGACAGCGTATTCTATGGATTATCTTGAGTCACACAGACACCTGTTCAGCAAAGATGCGTTACAGCACAATTTTTATTAAATTCCCTTTCTGTAAACAACCCAAGCCAATTTTCATTCTCCTGCCTTTAAGTCCCCATGACAAAATGCAAATACCTCCTGCTCATGCACACTTTTAAGCTCTCACAAAAGGCAATTCCTCTACACAATTTGGCCCAAAACGGAAGACGCTGAATGCCAGTAAAAACACACAAGCTTCTGGTTAGCACAACATATGTTCTGTTCTCTTCACCTGACTGTAGCCAAGGCCTGCTTTCATGTGCAATAAGATTAACCAAGCAGCTGTTCAGACATGACCGCCGCATCACCGTAATGCACTCGCCTCATCTTGATATTGACTTAATTCAACATGCACATCAGCCATGGCAGAGGCACGTGCAGACGCAATGAACCAAACCAACACCAGAGCCATTTGCTATCCTGAGACGAATGGCAATTACCATTTGTGTTCTGTCTCATTGGCTATCCCATTTGTTCTCTAGCACCAGGCACGAATATGGGAAACAGCTTAATCTCAGCGGCGGTGGGGATGAGGAAATATATGTTAATGACAGGAAAGATTTTAATTCCCCATTTCACTCGCATCCTCACGCCATCAGTGTTTATTTGTGCTTGTGTTTTGTCACTGTGTCATCTAATAATAATAATAATAATCTATCTCAAGCTCCATCTTTTGAAACTGGCAGCAGAAACTGATTTTGGATATACATTTGAACATGGGGTGATGACATTTCAGAAAAAGTCAGTAATGTGCCATGGTAGAAATGATAACTTCCTGAACTGATCACTGTGTGCATCTTAGTTTATGATTATTGATATGAGCTCTCAATGTGCTTATTTTGTCTTCAATGCAGCTTTAAACATTGTATAATATTCTTCATCAGCCTCTGACATTAAGTTTATTTATTTATTTATTTTTTATCTCTTTGGCAGTTAAGAGATTTGCACTTTGTTCCCAGTTTGCTCATTGCTGTATCTCAAAAGTTTACTTCAAATCCAGGAGTGAAGGATCAAAAGAAATGAACTCCAGACTCTTTTATTTTCCTACCTGCGAGCCTCTGTGTTTTATATTCACTCCACAAATACAAAAGGGATTATCAGACTCTTCCTATCAGCATGCATTTAGCTCCAGCACTCCCATATCCATTACACTGGGGTCGACAGCATCGCTCTTCAGACTGGCGGCGTACACCAAGCTATGATCCACTTGAAACACAAATACAGCGTCAGATCGTCTCTCTTATTACGGCTTGTCAGATGGAGCAAGAGACTATGATCTGCCTATTGCCGCTACCCACCGCGGTTATTGAAAATCACCTTCAATTTGCTCGAGATATTGAGATTGTGCCGGGCAAGTCGCCATGTCTCGTTTAATGTGCCGATCAGTGCGAGATCAGGGCCACTGAGTATCAGCCGCATCAATGAGTGCAATGGAGTAAGACAATGGCTGGAAAATGGCTAGGAGTGTAGGTATCCAAATGTGTCAGACTGTAGATTATTGATTGAAGATCTTTATAGAGAGATTAAAGGGAGAATAAATTCACATCAATTAAAAAATAAAGCACACACAACAACTACAGTACAATTCAACTGTTTTAGTACCACCAAAATCTCTCTCTCTGAGATTAGCATGAAGAGAGGGAAAGGTGCAACCGCTGATGAAAATAAGAGAGGAAGCTACCTGTTCTTCAAAGATGTATGTATACATGTGGACTTTTGCAGTCAGAGTGTGGTCATGAGACTATATTTTGATGTTTGTCATTTAAACTAACCAGAACAAATTAAATAAATGGCATAATTGTGAAAGCTATTTACCATTTGCACATAGATATAGGGGGTGAGTGAGGCTGTGAAGCCTGCGTGATCAGAAACCATCAGTGTGCCAGTGCACAATACTTGATGATTGGGTTACATTTGTTGTTCTGTATGTAAAATCCTATTGCCTGTATTATAGTACTCCATTTCCAATCTCGGCACCTCATCTTCACATTCAAAGTCTTGTACCACACATAGACATGTACCACACATAGACATGTACCACAACATAGACAGACTTTCTCCTGACCCATAATGGAACCTTGCTACTATAACGTTTATGTATTCTTATGGCACTGTAACCGATTCGAAATAGAAAAGCCCTGCTGTGGGCCTGTGCTGAGCTTCAATCAGAATCCTGGAGACTAGTTGACATGCAGGGTGCTGAGGTCCCAGCCAAGTTACTGAACCTCTCTCTTTAGGTGTTCATTTTTTTTCCCCGGCAGCTTTTCTATATTACCTGGCAAAGCTTTTTTTCTACACCCTTTCTTGAAGCTTGCAGTTTTCAAAAGGTTCACTGTCCCTAGATTAGGTTTTGCTGGTGTGTATGATCAATGAACCGGAGCCGGCCCGTGGTCAGAGCTGCACGGCAGGGTTGTGGCTACATCCCGCCAAGTGGCTGGATGGTGATAAGTTCATTGTTGTGAGTCCTGCGTGCCCCTGATAAGCCCCGGCACGGCGCAGCAGGCCCCTGTGGTAAAGCCGGTTCCAGCTGGTCCAAGCGCCTCTCTATTCTGATTCGCACTTCTCAGGCCATTTAGTCCTAATTTACCAGACTAATTACACAGGCAAACAAATCTACTGCAATAAACATAGGCCGTGTGGATTCTCTAACGACCCAGCCAGAGTGCTTCGAGTTCGGCAACACTTCAGAAAAATAGACGCACAATCAAAGAAAGCAACCCTGCCCAACTTCACCTAAATGAATAACTGCAGGAAGGGTCTTATATGTGTTAGATTGCATCATATGAGAATCGTATATAATCCAATCAATAGACGTTAAAGCCTGCAGTGCTTTTATTGTTTTGTTTTTTTTAGAAAGAGTTTTTAGTACTACACATTCAACAGCTTATTGCTATTCGATCCGTAGGGCATTGATGTTTTGTCTAAAGCCAGCCTTCCGGTGGATGGCCATGTCTGACTGCAGAGAGAGGGCTCAAGACACTCCAGAGTCAAGGATTATACAAAAGCTTCACTTTTTTTCTGAAGTGAATGTAAGTGTTTGAGATTCTTCCTTTTTTAACCAATCCAATGTCTTGCAAGAAAATATTAAATCGCATTTTAACAGAATGGCAATAGAAAATGCAGAAATGATGCAGACCAGTTTTTGTTGTAATATATTATGATAAAGTCTATACTGTGTGTGTTATGACATTGCTTTTTTCTCAATCTGTAGGGGAAGTTCCGTAGTAGCATTGTTCCCCATTAAACCATCTCAGCTCTTAAAGCAGAAATATGGATGATTTCTAAGCCCAGAAATTAAGTATGATTTTTTTTCTTAATGAATAAAAATTATCTGGCCCTATTCTATGAAATAAAATAGGTATGTCATAATCAGTTTATCTAAGTCCCGCCCCTGTCTCATAGACCACTATGCATTTCTAACTGATTGCTGAGTTGTGTTAGCCAATGGCAATTGAATTTCTGGAAACTCAACACTATTGGTTGACTGAGCTGTCAATCAAACGACTTCGGTAAAGATACGCAGGCAAACAAAGCACTCTAGAAACATGGACTTTATCTAAGACAGAACTATTAAATTACAATATCAATTGGGCCAGATTTTAAAGTCATGCAATGTGTCCAGGCCGCACATTTATAAATTACCAAAACTACCTAATATTCTGCATACAAGACATTAATAGTCATTTTAATCACTAGTATTTATTTATTTTTTTATTTTTTTATTTTTTTTTGGTTATCTTGAGTAGCTTATCACTGCAGTACAGAGAGCCCAAGTACCATCACTGTTACCCGTACCACACTTTGAAAACCACTGTGTCAGTAAGACACAAAGATTGCCAATGCCACCACACATTAGCCAGGCTAACCACACATTGCCAGAGCTGCTGCACACATTCGTCAGAAAAGACCACAGCACACAAAGGACAAGCAGTCCGTTAAGACACACCGGGACCTGTCCCTCCCTCCCCTGCCGTGTATACCAGGGCACACCTCCGTACACGCGCTCAGCTTAGCGGCCCTATGTGCTTGTCAGAGGCAGAGAAGTACCCCTTTTAACCGTTTGTGACTGGCTCGGCCGGGATGAATGCACAGTGCGTGGGCCCCAAGCGGGTGGCAAAAACGTGCACAGAGTAATTAAAATGATCACACTCACAGCCTGTTTAGCTCTGGTAGAGTGAACAGAGAAGAATGCTGCGTAGATTTATACTGCACATTATTTTGATTCCGTTCAAAAAATCCCTCGCCTCTTCTAGCACTGAGCGCTCAGCGTACTACAGTAAAAGTGAAAATGTGGACTGGAATTCTATCATTATAGTAATTTTCCCTCCAAGTAAGCAGAATGGATTTGACTCCAACAGTTTGGTCATTCAGCATGTTAGATGAGGAGTGTAGCTAGTTGGTACTATATACTAATAATTATTATTATTATTATTATTATTATTATATAATCATAACTTTGACTCCTATAAAAAAGTAAATAAAGAGACTTCTGGGGTACGTTGTGGAATCAAGGGGAGGGAGCTAGAGACGTGAAATACCTCTCTCTCACCGCTCGGGCAATTTGGGTACCAACTCCAGACAGACAAACAGAAACCAGCAAAGAATTAATTCTGTAGCATGTTATGTTAATGTCATTGTTTTATCATATAGAATATGAATTAAAGATGTCACAGTAGCTGACATGCTGCTCTGTAACAAACAATAGTAAATATATACTTGTCACAGTAGGATCAAAATAATACATATTCATGCACAGACGTTATGTTAATTATACAAAGAAATGTCGCCAAAGTCACACCACAAATAAATAATCTTACAGCAGATGTGAAATGAAACTCAAATTAAGCACACCCCATATGCATGACGAAATGTAGATATAAATTACAACATATTATATATATAAATGGTGCAACCCACACAAGAATCCTTTGATGATGTGTCTAATTAAGGCAAATCACTTCTAATATGACAATTCTTCAACTGAATGTGGACAAAGAACAATGTTTTCAAAGTCTGCGGGCTGAATTTGAATGACCTACTATCCCGACTTCTGCAAAATGAATGAATATGTTGATTGATGGACATTATGTTAAGCATTTGTAACTTAGTGAGATATGGCAGTTTTAATGAAAAGAACAGGAAATGAAGCAATTACCTAACAGTGAATGAATGAAGTTTATTATTTAAACATAGCTTTTAAATGAGTTGCATATAGGCTGAATGTGTGGAATGGCTAATGTTGCAGAGATATCCTGCGCTACATTTCCTGCAGAGATTCCTGCGCTACATTTCCTGCTTTTTGGCAGGCATGCTAAATGGCCTTTTTGGAGAAAGGACCTATCCCAGTGGTATGCCCTGCTTAAGTATTCAAGGTGGCTTAAGTAGCAGGGTCACTTTAACTGTTTTCACTCTGCCATTAAACGTCTCTGCTCTGAAGTGGGTCTGAGAGGCAATTTTAGTGTGGCTTGATGAAAAATGGACATTGATGAAACAAGATGCTCTTGATTATTCTTTGTCCTCTGCAAAAGTGTTGAAATGCAGGTAATGCCTCCTTTTATTGCAGCCCTTAAAAGTTTGGGTTTTTGTGCTGGGTTTGTGTTACTATAAAAACTGTTTCTCTTTAGTCTGTAGAGCTGGATTTGGGATGGGCATTAATGGTAATAAATGAAATGCTGTCCTGGTGGCATCCTTTTATGAGTTATTTTAGATAGTTAAATGTTTTTTTTGTGGATCACAGCAAATACAATTATTGTCAAATATTCATAATTTTTCAGTTATGTATACTTGCAAAACAAAGCTGCTAAAAATGTCTTTGGTGGATGTACATTAACATTATTAAGATTATCCATCATAAAATTTAATGAAACAAATCATCAAATATATCTGACTTCCCAATTTCAACCCAATATGGCTGACTTCCTGTTTGTTGTAAGGTGGGGCCGTAATAATATTTTATGTTGGGTACAATGTGGAGAATCACTGTACCAAGTATCATTGCTCTCTGCTAGAGTAAAAAAAGCATTTCTTGGATATAGAGCCAAAGGTTCGTCTAGAAGCGGACATTTTTCATCACACGCCACAAGTGTCAACACGCTGATGGTAAATCGCAATCTGTATATCACCAAATCCATCTCAATTAATTAAAAAGGCACTGCAGATTCTGAGCTAATCCTTCTATCACACAAACAAGAAGCAGGGTTCAATTAGCTCCACAAAAGGACGTAACAGAGGTGGTGGACAGCTGCTGCGGTAAACACTGATGGCATCATTAGCAATCAGCTTATGGAGTGTGTGCTGTGTAGCGGCACAAATATGTCTGCTGCTCACCGTAATGGTATCTGCTAACAGCCGAGCAGGTAAATCTGGTAGAGCAAACACTGCTGTGAACTGCACACAAAACCAATGTTATGGAAATAGAATGTTAGAAGGATAAGAAGGTCAGGAGGGTTTTTAAAGTTTGTGGATTATTATTTGATGAAATACAGGATTCACTGTTTACCAAACTTTTAAATTTACATTTAACTTAAGCTAAAGTATTACACAAGAACTTACACAACATGGCATGGAAAAGACATTTTCGTCATCGTCATCTTCTGGTAGCTTCTGTAGTGAATTCTAAATGCAACATGTGACTGACTGGTTGTGTCAGGGCGAGCTATTATAATAATCTGAAAACATGGCTTGCTTCACAAAGGCTCAGATTTAACATGGCACCGCTGTGTCTAAACATATTAAGCAAACAATTAAATCACATGGAAAGCAGCAGCATCCTGAGACACATTGCCAGAACGTTTGTATTTTGTGTTTGTTTTGTGTTTTGCTTGATCTCTGTTGGCCAGAAGCAATGCGGTAACAAAAGCAGCATGGCGGGAGACTACTACAGTAATACCTTACACACAAATGCCACCAACTGCGGCAAAGAAACACATTTGAACAGGCAAGTGGCTTAACTGTGATTAGGCTGTTTTGAGACTTTGACTTCGAAGCAGGTTTCTTGTATAATGTAAATAGACTTCTCTCACCAGGCAGATAAACATAGTATACAATGATTGCTGTAATCAAACATAACAAGAAGCTGATACATTATTCAACAATCGGAAAATTGTATATGTGGACAATATTAGTATTATGGTATGTCGGGAATAGGTGTGCTCCACAAAAAAACACATTGCACTGTCTGAACATAGGAGCATATATGGTATATGACTATCAATTGAAGATGTTTACTGTCAAAATCAATATTTAGGATTTCATTTGAGAATTTCAGTTGTTACCATCTCATCCGGCCAAGTCAGTTTTCCGATTAGCTACATGCTGACCTTGTATTGTACATCATTGACATTAAAATCCCTTTGAACAAAATGTCAGGTTCATCTGTATGGGGTCCTGTCTTCAATATGGGGCCAAGGTGAATGTTAATTATAGAAGCAAATTGACTTGCAAGATCAGAGGTTGTACTTCTTGTATAATGTGTATATCAATGCTGAATATATACAGAACAAAGCCCTGGTGCAAAACTAGGCATCATAATTGAATACATGACTGAAAGAGGCTACCAGGCAAAAAACCTATGCTGCTTTTAAACTATTAAGGCCTAAAGTG
Organism: Philypnodon macrostomus; assembly: GCA_036025475.1. Lineage (NCBI taxonomy): Eukaryota > Metazoa > Chordata > Actinopteri > Gobiiformes > Eleotridae > Philypnodon > Philypnodon macrostomus. The sequence continues at coordinate 3,444 of JAVQKC010077905.1, read as the reverse complement.
AGATGACTAGTTACCATTGTTGACTAGGGGCCATTGACCTCAAATAAAAGCATAGACTGCAGTGGATGCTGATGTTGTAGTGAAGTGATATGGTGAATACAACCAGGAACCTTTGACAGAGCACTGAAAAATAAAACAATTTATTACTCCCACTGTATATCTCCACACAGCAACCAATTTTGGAGCCACAGTTACTCACTGACAAAACAGCTAATATTTCTCTCTGGGAATGTAATACCTAGCTTGGGGCTACATCATAATTGTACCGGAATCCGACTGTTTCACAAACAATGCTAAAGTTTGATACAAAATGAGTCAGAATTATAGCAAAGAAAGGTAGGTGGAAGAGGAAATGTTGTTGTGCCTAACCACTGGAGCCCACTGGAGTGTTCAAAACAGTCCCTGAGCTCAACAGCATTAGCACACAACAAACAGGCCTATTCCGGAGTCCTCCACAAGTTCAGCTCAAAAGTTACACTTTATCCACAACTCATTTCTGCCTGATAATTACTGTGTTACTGGTCTAATGCAAGCCCCCTGTGGTCCTGGAGACCCCCGAGTTCGACAAACATTATCCCAACAAAATCTGTAGAGAAAGTAGTTGTTATTTTCAACACAGGTTCTTTCAGTCCAGCCAAATATGCAATGAGTAAAAAGTTACTTTTAAGTATGTGTGAAAAAACGGTCTACCTTAACTTAAGTACGTAACATTTGTGTAGCTTCAAAACATCATTTGATCTTGTAGGTAGCAATTGCTATTGGTCACAATCAATCATTTACAGGGTGACCTTAAGTGTGACTGTCTTAAGTTATAGTTAAGGTCAGGTTAAGGTTACATTTTATTATTCCCGTATAATTCGTCCTCTGCATTTGACCCATCCCTCAATGCCGCTGGATCCTGTCGGGAGCAGTGGGCAGCTCCAGTGAATGTCTTGGGTTTATGGGGGAAACCAGAGTACCCAGAGTAACCAGAGTAACCCACACAGACACAGGAAGAGACTCCTCACAGAAAGGTCCTGGTGCACGGTCCAGGGCCATGACCTTCATGCTGTGAGGCGATAAAGCTACACAACTGTGCTACCAGTTTGTAGTTATCTTTTACTGTCACCATTATGGGTTGCCAGTTTGAGTCCTCGCCCGAGTGCATACTGTGTCCCTGGACAAGACACTTAACCCACATTGCATATGTATAAATATGGTTGTGTGATTGGTGTTTGATGGTGGTTGGTGGGGCCGTAGGTGCACAATGGCAGCCACGCTTCCGTCACCACCAGTGTGTGATTGTAGTGTGAATGAAAAATGGACTCAAATGTTGATCTTTAGGAAAGCTGTGTGGCATTGGTAAGTGCAATTATTATTATTATTTCTATATAGAGTACAAACAGGACACTAAAAAGCTTTGTATGAGACCTTGAACACCATTTTGAAATCTTAAGTACACGGTAACCCTCAGAATTGAACAAAAGCTTTGTAATATTTTGATGATACTTTTAATGATTAAATAATGACAACTATGTTCGTGCAAAACCATGGGCTTATGTCCTTGGTTTTATTGATTTTAATTTTTTTTCTAGTTTCTGTTGCAGTTAAGTTGAACCACAATCTGCTTAGCAACCCAGTCTCTCCACGTCACCTGGGATTTTTGAAAAGCTCCTAAACAATCCTAAGTTAATCAAAGTTAATGATGACCACGAGGAACAAGTGCAAAAGTGCTAGAGCAATCAACTTAATATTTCCTCGTGGGAGGTGCTTCAATTGTGGCATTTTCATGTGAAAAGTTGGCAGTACAACAGTGCTGGAACTGTAAAATAGTACAATTAAAGAAAATAAATGTCACATTTATATATGGTTTTATGAAGATGTGTTGGTCAAAATGTGCAGCTATAGTGTGATATGTTAATGATAATATGTTAAATATGTTATTATAAGAACTCTGACAAAATGCTGAAAAACATTCATTAGTAAGAGTTTATCACATTAAAATATAAGTGTGTTGAAGAAAGAGATACTTGTAGTATCTCCATTGGGTCTGAGGTCACACATGCTTAAAAGTAATTTATTTTTTTTATTTGAGAACTCTAATCACGCAGATGGCTGTTAAAAAAAAGTGCAATGTAAATTTTAAGTACATTTTTTGGCTTTTAAAACAGCAAACATATGAAAATCTGTTCTTCACTGTGACTAATAAGTTCATAAATTATATTCAGACTGCCAGTCCTTTGTTGCTCATTAGCCATTACTGGTATGGACAAAGAAGATCAGAGGTATTCATTCAAAAGCAATGGTGATGAACAAAATTGTTATTCAGTTAGATTTGTTTATTATTTCCTAGCAGTAGTTAAAATGCTAAACAATAATAAATAGACTAGGGATTAAATATTCCAGATTTATAATTGATTTTTAAAATGTTTCTTGTTTGAATGTGTTTTTGTGTTTGCACATCACTTATGTCCAAGAAAGTGCTGTTTATTCTTTCATTTATCTTTGCCCTATTCATGTCACATAGGACTGGGACCTATCTCAGCAACTATAAGCCATAAAACAAGGTACACATTAGACAATGCTTAATTAGTTGTTTACACGGACATACACAGGCAGCCATTACATTCATTCACTTAGTGAGCTACAACACTAACTAAAAATGTTGGCCACAATGTATTCTTAGAAACAGTGTAATCCATTTAAAATGATGTATGTAAATCTTGTTGATCCAAGAATAAACAAAAGGATCTTTTATCCTTCCACATGCATTCAGACAAATCCCTCAATTGAGCTTTATTTTCCCACACCACACAACAAGACTAAACAATGGGGCAATTTAAGAGGCATAACTTGACATCATTTGCCCAGTCTGACAACTGCTGCTATTCTGATTCTGTTCATTGTGGAGCTATGTTCACACATAAGTATACTATGTTTGCAAGGCTAATAACATGTATGCATTGCCTTTACATAAAAACTAAGTGTATATATTTTTATATGAACATAGTGCCAGTGTTATTTTGATTATATTGATTGATATAATATATGACAGCATTTTGCACAGATACATTTCCATTTGAGCAGGACCAAGCAGGAGTTTAGCCCTTACGCCTCATTCACTGAATGCATTGTGTGTGGAGAGGTTTCTGTGCGGTCTTCCTTCGGACTGTCATTCACGAGTGCAGTCCATGTGCTATATGTGTCCAGAGTGTGTGTGTGTGTGAAGCCTGTGTGTGTATGTGAAGCCTGTGTGTGTGAAGCCTGTGTGTGTATGTGAAGCCTGTGTGTGTGTGAAGCCTTTGTGTGTGTGTGTGTATATGTGAAGCGTGTGTGTGCATGTGAAGCCTGTGTGTGTGTGTATGTGAAGCGTGTGTGTGCATGTGAAGCCTGTGTGTATATGTGAAGCCTGTGTGTATGTGAAGCCTGTGTGTATGTGAAGCCTGTGTGTATGTGAAGCCTGTG
>JAVQKC010077902.1:0-16612 GCA_036025475.1 Philypnodon macrostomus | reverse complement strand
GTGACTGAACAGATATAATATGAAGTTGGAGACTGAACAGATATAATATGAAGTTGAGAACTGAACAGATATAATATGAAGTTGAAGACTGAACAGATATAATATGAAGTTGGAGACTGAACAGATATAATATGAAGTTGAGAACTGAACAGATATAATATGAAGTTGAAGACTGAACAGATATAATATGAAGTTGAGAACTGAACAGATATAATACGAAGTTGTGTTTTTTAATGTAAAGACATTAGTCAACATTTCAGAAAAAAAGATTTATTGTACAAACAGTGCAGTCATGTGAACACTGCCAGAGGAGCATTGTAGTAAAGACAATGACAATTGTAATGTATGAACACTGATCCAGCCTGAATGAGTCTTCTGCGGAGCCTAAGAGTGCCCCCCTCGGGCCAGTGTGGCCCCTGCAGTCCTGTGGCCCTGACGGACCATGTGTCTGTCTCCAGTCCTCAGCTCTCTTGTTTTAAGACTTTGGGAGCCACAGCCTGGTCTTCGGGCACTTCCTTACTCTTCCTCTTTCTCAGACCCTTCATCTTCCTCGTGCGGAGCTTGGTCAGATCCTGTTTCTGCATGTGCACTCGGCCGAATTTGGTGCCAAATACATCATGGGAAATGTTCTTCTTCTTCTTGGGCTAAAACATAGCACAGAACCATATCAGAGTTTGACACATGGACCGAACATAGAACCATCATTTCTCCTTCCCCTTAAATGGAACTGTCCTCATGTAAGGAGTGCAAGAAGGCAGCATGAACTATGGTTTGGCGCCACCTGCAGGACAAAGTCTGGACTCACTTGAAGTCTACAGTAAAGGGGTTAAGGCCATGTGACCTTAGCCACGTGATAAAATACAGCACACAAAAGGTGACAAAGAGAAAACAGAAGCTAAACTAAAAGATACTGAAAGCCTGCATCTTTTTAATAAACAGAAAAGAGTGAAGAGGAAGAAGTCAATCCAACGTTCAAATCTGAGCCACTTATAACAAACCATTTACCAATTCTTATTGACCTGTAGAGCACAGATGTGTCCAATAACTTAAGGATTACCTTGAGAGCTCGGGGCTGTTTGTGAGCCAACTTGTAGAGATCATCTGAAGCCAGGTGTGTTCTCCTTGGAACCAAGTCAAAGGAAGGACCTATCTCCTCCAGCTCGACCCGCGGTGTCCGGCAGCCAGACTTCTTCAGCACACACCTGAACACAGCACTTCTGTTCAATACGGACAGTCAATGCAACAACACAGATGAAGCGGAGGAGGAGATGGGTGCTAAAGGAAGACTCAAACCTAAATAAAGTTAGCTTTAACTGTTGCTATACCACTCAATGTGAACAAAATCTTACATTAGAGAAGCTGTGAGGTCTAAAGTGAAGCTTTCCAGAGATTATACATATATGTGCGACTGCGTCTGCGACTGACCTGTAGCTGCGGAGGTACACTTTTCCGTCTAACGCGGTGATGTGCAGAACATGCTCCAGACCAGCCAGACGCACCGCTGACACACTCGGACCCCTGAAGAAGTCTGAAGGAAATCAAATTAACTATTACACACCGACTTATCACATACTGGTAACAAAAATCAAAGCAGATGGATCCATACCTATGAGCAGACTCTTCAGACGCTTCAGTTCAGGGTCTGTGTCGAAGGCCTCTCCGGCGAACACCAGCATGGGTTTGGTGCCTTCTGGACATTTGCCCGTCTACAACAGAAATACACCCTGAGGTCAATGCCACAAACCAACGTTACTTATGCAGATCCACAGACTCTTACCTTAATGTCTTTAAGTGAGACGTACTTCTCAATTCCCAATTCAATCATGTCGAGAACATGAAAATCAAACAGACGACCTGCGATAAGTACAACACTGGTTACAAAAACGATGTAATCACCAGAGGCTGTAAAGCTCTGAAGCACAAATGAGTGTTTCAGTACCAAAGATAAGGTTGTTGGGCCTCTTCTTGTTGTGTGAGCCGAACAGAAACAAAGAGCAGTCTGTCTTTTTGGAGAAAAATTCCTTTTGAAGAGTTTAAAATGATTAGTGATCGTCCACCACATCAACAGCACCATCCACAGGAGGAGCCCGCTCTTACTTACCAGTGACGTAGAGTCCTCAAACGGACGAGTGATGTTCTTTCTGAAAAAGACACAGATTTAGACTTGTTTACATGAGCGTCCAAAGTGAAAACTGGGACTTCCATCACTCACTTCTTGTACAGCACAGCATGGGGCTTCTTCAGGGCATACTGCATTAACAGACTTGACATTAGAACCCAAGGAACGATGAGAACCAGTGTGAATGTGCTTGTGAGTGTCTGTTTTGACATACTATATCTTTTAAAGCCTGGGTGATGGTCTCGCTGGTGTTGCCTCCTTTCATGATCATGGCACTCTTCACATCCTCGCTCAGTTTGGGGGCTCTGCTCTCCAGAAACCGCTTGGAGCGCTTTGTTTTGGGTTTTCTGACAATATTACAAAGAGAATAATGACACCTGCCAGTACTGAAAACTCAGCGCACACAAAAAAAGGATTACATTATCGAGACACATTTTATGAAGTTTCTAGTATTATACAAATAAACTGTTAAAATCACTAAATCGATCAAACTTACGTGATGCCGTCTAACTGTGTCATGTTGTCCTGTTTTCTCTGCTAAGCTAAAGGCTAAAGGCTAACGCTGGGTCCACGTGAGGCGCTCAGCTGTTTTCTTCTTCGCTGCTGACTGTTTCTTCTTCTGTGGGAGGTTACAGCATCTTGAATCTATAAATGTTTCCTTACTGCCGCCTGCTGGAGGCATAAGAATCCTACGGCCTAAGAAAGCCATACAGCACGTTGGACTGCTCCTGCTCGATTCCCGGTCTACTCCCATCTAAAGGTGGCACTGAGATGAGGGTCCCAGTGGAAGAGTTCAAAAAGGGTCGAATATATCAGTTATTCCACTACGTTCAGATGCATGGCTTCAAAAACAGTTAGTTAGTTAGTTAGTTAGTTAGTTAGTTAGTTAGTTAGTTAGTTAGTTAGTACTACTACACTGGGCAGACCTATATGTAAGTGAGTTATCATTATAATAAACAAATTATTTATGGATATTATGATTCAATAAATCATATAGTTTATGGGGTTTTGATGACCAAGCATGATACCCCACTAGACCCTTTCAAAGTTTGTAACAGAAAGTTGTAAATTCTGGAATGGATCCATTTTCAATGGGAAACCAGCTTTAGTCACAAAACACTGCTAATTAAGATTAAGGGTAGAGTTCTGGCAAACGGTAACCGCTCTACTACATGTAGGTGATGTCAGAGCATGGTTAGTAAATGTAGCTCACATTGTATGTTTATTCAATGTATCATGTATGTTTAGGCTGGTGGTCCCTCATCACAAATCTTTCAAAGTTAACTCACAGTTGCCTCCATTTCATATGACAACATTGTAAAGGGTCTATACAAGATTATTGTCAGTATGGATCTCCAACTCCTGGGCCCAAAGGGCAGGGGAACTGCCCCGTACCATAGTCCCATCTGTGTAGATTATCCTTAGATTCCTGTATGCAGCCGACCCCTCCCCTTACTCTTCTTCAGCTGCAGAAGTGCCAGCTACTCTAGGATTCACAGAGAGCTGGGATGTGGCAGCAGAAAAAGTCTGATCTCTGTCAAGAGCAAGCATTTAAACCGTTATTGAATGTTTAGCTTTATAGAATTTAACACGACACGTTGAAGGTTCAAATTCTGCTTAATTTGCCAGTGAACATCCCTCTAACAGTTGAGTCTAACTCAGGGGCCAGGAGACAAACCATCATTACACAGGTCTTACTAAGCAGTAGTCATTCCATGAATGCATTTCTCAAGGCCGAGTAAAAGCTTACAAACTAGGAATAACCAGTCACCTGGTAAACTTGAGTCCTTCAGGTTAGGAAACCAACTAAACCAGTTTTCATAAAAACATGACACAAACAGAACAAATAATAAAAATGAAATAAAACCAGCTGACAGAATAATCTTTATTGAAGCTTCAAGCTGGTAACACAGATATTTAGCACATCTTGACCATCCAAAGAACAGCAAAAGAAAACTGTACAGCAAGTTTTTGTTTAGTACATCCTGCTGGCTCCTGCCACAGCGCCTCCTATCCACAGTCTTCCTGTTCCTGCTTCACGACTAAACACGGACAGAGGCCGAGAGAAATATGAGATTGGTCCGCAGTTAATACAAAATAGTTTTGTAGTAAAAAAGAAAATCTGCATTTGAGATGGCTGTATAAAACAGGTGACCCATGCCAACAAGTCTAACATGTATTAATCTAAGAAGTGATGGCATTCAACCTAATAGTGCTGGCTTCATTTCCCTTAACACTACAACACAAACTCATCACCTCTAAGTGATGTAGCTATTGGTCCTTAGGACTGTTCCACTCTACCAGTCTGCGCCACCTCCTCAGACGGAGCAGAGGCTGCGCCCAATGCACTTGAGCTTTTTACAACACAACAGTGACGTAACTGGCGCGCTGGCAGAGAGGAAGCACATGGAGCAGTGACTGGAGGAAGACACTACGGCACCCACCAACACAGCACAGTGTCACATGCAGGGTCACACGATTCTCCCCTCAGTCAAAGGCCAGGCCCAACAAAGAAAAACTGCTAATGTCACATTTTAGACCAATTCACCGCAAAATGTGTCTGGGCACAATAAATCAAATAAAACGGCAGTTTATGCAACAGTGACGTGTGGAATGATCCGGGATCACCCTGGCATGCTCAGACTGTGGGCCTCTATTGTCCCTCTACACATTTATGTATGGGGCGGAAAGACACAGACGTGGCTATAATGTGGCCAAAAGAAAAATGCTTTGCTGGACAAGCGCTGCACTAAGCAAAAGTGTGGGATTCATTGGTGCCATTGCAGCTGTCTGATGGGACAGAGGCAGCGGAGGGAGCTACTGTCCCATCCAGGCCTTTCTCTAGAGACGGACGTCCCAAAGACAAGCGCCGCTACATTCAGTTTAACAGACTCATGTCAATGCAGAAAAAAATCAGCTGAATATGACCGGGGGGAGGGGGACTTTTCCAGAACCACCCATAGATACAGAGCACTGTACAAGATGGGATCATTCATGTATGTACAATTACACGTATGACATTGAACCTCTATGTGATTGTCATGTAACAGTAAGAGCAGAGCAGGCAAGCCCAGCAAAGCAGCCACATCCACCAAGAGCTGATTCTGGACCAAAGTGCATCAAGAACGCGGTCAGCAAACGATTTAAGTGGCCCAGAGCTTACATCTACATTCAGTCAGACTGTTCGTACCATACAGTTAAAGTGCGCTCAGAGTAGTCTTATATCAAGTGATCGGCTCAAATTAAGAGGGGGAGTGGGGGGTACACAAAGAGAGGATCAGTCTGAGCAAGTCAGGGGCCAGCCCTGCCTGTAGGGGAACGGACCGGACTGAGCACAGCGCTTTGAATTCTTCTACATGCACTTCATCACAGCAAGAGTGAGCTAGAATATCGAAACGGAGAAAAGAGCTTTCATGCAAGAAATCTAGGTCACAGGTACGACAACTCAAACTGGGGCTCAAACTATGGCCCTGCGGCACCGGCACGGGACGGCAGAGCGGGGGAAGGACGGGGACGGGGACAAAACTACAGATAAGATGGCCGTCGGGAGCCCGGGGCCTCTTCATCCACCACCCTCAGCTCTTCTGGTTCTGCTGGCGCGTCTTGGCGTAGCTCGTGAAGACAAAGTTGTAATCGTTGAACTGCGCCAACTGGCGATCCAGCCGCTTGTAGCCGTCCATTTTCTGAGCAGAAGAGAAGACACTGCGGCATTTGGAGCTCTGCGGAGCAAACAGTCGTACCTTAAAACCAGGCTCATGTACAGCATATCCAGACGGTAAAACACTGACATTTTAAAAACACACGTGGCCATAATGTCTAGGCTACCTGATTGACAAACAGCGTAGTGACAAACTTCCCCGGCTTAAAGACCTCCACCACCTTTTGGACCAGCTCGTCGTAGGAGGTCTGGGACAGGTTGGTCTCGAAGCTGACGTAGGAGAACTCTGGCTCTGGAGTGATGTGGATGGTCCAGTACGTTCCCTGTGGACCAAGATGAAGAACAGGCACAAAAGACTCAATACGGTATCCATTCTAATATGACCAACACAAAACAATATTACCTATTTTTTATTTATCTCAAAACAACCAATAATAAAAAAAGAATATTGCAAAAGTCAATCATTTCTTGTTTGAGAAGGACCTAAACCAAAGACAGTTCTCTGAGAAATTATAAAGCTCCAATGGTCCTATATTATGTGAATTTGACTTCTGAGCTTTTAACCACTTTCTAATAGATAATATAATATAGATATAAAATAGATTGACCACCTATAAGTGACTTAACAAATAGGGGGGCAAACCACTCTTCCTCCTGCACTGTCAACAAACACACCCAGAGTACCATTGTTGCTACCATAACATAACATATGAGCGTTTGACATCGAGTAAAATGGGAGCTCCACAAACATAAAATAGTAGTAAATGTATCCAAAATATAAAGATAGGATCCTGTTTCAAATCAGATGTTATTCCACCCTTCCACAGACAATAGAGGAGGTACATACAGTTCTTTTGGAGTAGACAGGTATGTAACCATGCAAAACCCATAAACCGGCTGGACCTGTAGCATTTAGACATTTTTACTCCAGCTGCTTTTCATTAAGAGGCAAAGCAATGTAAATTTATAATAAAGTACAGAACACAGGTGTGCATGACAGGTACATAATCAGATGTGAATAATGACACTGCACTTGCTTTGGGTCTAGCAGTGGAGACATCGTATTTGAGACTCAATTTTAACCAATAGTGTGTGCAGGTTTTGGCTTAGTGTGTGCGGTGACAGTGGAGATGAACAGGTCTCTCACTAATCAAGAAGTTTGGTCCTGCCGTGGCTCCATCTTGTCTAAATGTAAGAAGTGTTTGTGTGATTGTTAGTGGTCAGAGGCCCATTTCTGTCAGTTTGGCTATAGATGTGATAGCTTACCACAATCGGTGTGTTTGTTACTGTGGAGTGAATGAATATCCGGTTTTATTCTAGTGATTTAATAACTAAAAAGTAATAATCAAAAGTCTCTTACGTCAGTCTTCATTCCATTCATGGAGTAGCCACACGGGTTGAACATGGTGGCATCAATCACAGAACCTGGAATCAGGTCACGAATTCCACTCATCTGCAAATGGACAAGTACATTAGACTTCACAGCCGACCCGAACCCTGACCCCTGACCCCTGACCACAAAGGGTTGACTCTTACACGAGTGACATCACTTGCGGAAACCCCATCTTTCATGAAGAACTGGTCCATGATGGCTGGATCCAGGTCGCTCATCAGAACTTCCAGCGTCTGATCAGCGTGCTTGTTCTCCCAGTACTCAGGCAGGTCCAGGGTGAACAGGTACCTGCACACAGCACATGTTAGACACACACATACACAAGAGCCAGAGAACACAGAGGCACAACCTACCAGCAGTCAGAGTTGAGGCGTCCCATACAGTAGGCTGCACCATCTGGACACACAGAACACAAGTCAGACACACTTCTCACTTAGAATAAAAACAACTGGCTTCAATGTCTAGAATATGTACTTGGGAAAATCTGGCTGAGAAAGTCCACTTCCTCTTGAAAGTTTCGATGAGGGAACTCCTGGTGGGTTGGCTTCATGAAGTTTTTGCGGGAGTAAAAGAAATTCTGCAACAAAAGAGAAAAATCTAAATAAATTAATTCAATGGAGCTCTGATGATCGACATGAACCAGAGTTTAATCAGATTTAATCAGATTTAATCAGGTGGCACATGCATTAGTCTGACAATGCCAATCCTCAACGTCTCTGTTCCTGAAATACTAGTTACACTTTCTCAGAAAGATTCATTCGGTCTTATTAAAACACTCTTTGTTTGTTTACCTGCTTTACAGACACACCTGGGATGTGGTTCTAGAGACGGTATGTAAAAGCAGGTAAACAAACACTCCCGTCTTATCAAAAGAATTTACTAAACAAAATATGTTACACTGTTCTCTCCTGTAGTTTGAATGAAACATGTCGATCATATGCATTGACATTACAGCAGACGGCGGGCTGAGGTCATACCTCGATGGCGTCAAAGCCACAGTACTCCCGGGCCAGCTCCAGCAGAGGCACCAGTGCTTGCAGTAAGAGGGTGGTTCCACACGTCTTCAAAATGAAACGTCTCTTGGAGACAAACATGCTACTCTCACTGTGGAGCACAGACAGAGCTCATTACCATTCAATCTGCCATTAGCACTTTCACACTGTTTTACACCAATGACACTAGGCAAACTGAAGACTTTAATTTCAAAACAGAAAGTCTATTTTTATGTTGGATGCTGTGCTGACAGGGAAATGAGATGATGAGATGGGAGATAAAGTCAGGACACTTACCTGAGTATATAAGCTTCCTGCTTGTCAGTCTTTGTCACACTTATGATCAAACAATGCACATTCTCCAAAAGTTTGTCCCACTCAAACCTGCAAGACAACACAAAGAAGAGGCACTTTGAATGGACTGACTACAGCAGAAGTGTTGTCTAATTTGTGTCAGGACCTATACTCTATAATCTATAATATTAAAACTGAATGGCTTAAAATATAAACGTATGATGAAATCTGTTTGTTGTTTTTGCTGTGACCATACTGGTTCTAAAGTACAGTCACTGTACTACAGTGTTTTCACTGAAAGCAACTACAGTATGACATTTTCCTCAAAGCCTACAGCATCCTGGTAAGAAACACTGACTGCATGAGCAGCTCCTGTGAGGTAGTTTGCTTCTGTCAGTCCCAGCCTTCAGAGTGCCGCATTAGCAGCCCCCGCCCCCCTTGTCCGCTGCAGTGAGATGGTGCTGCGTCACATTCTCACTCGGGCCTTGGAAGGGCAGGCTGGGCCCATTCAGAGCGCCAGCAGGAAGCAGTGTGGCCTGGGCCCGTAGAGAATGAGCGCGAGGAGTGGCGCTCAATGGGGAACGTACCAGCTGCAGCACCTATAGTGACACAAAATCTTACTGACTACACAGAACAGTGGCTCTGTGCTACATGTTCAAATAAATCAAATTCTGTGGTATTTGGAGTCTGCGTGGAAAGAGCTGTTGTGTTTGTGTGAAAACGACTGCGTGGTGAAAAAGTGCTCTTGTTTGTGGCAGCTGTCGTCCTCTCTCACTTCAAAAACAGCTACTGTAAGTACACACACAAACTCACGCAATACTGGCCGAGAACATTTAAACAGTCTCTTGTTCCACACATGACAACGACCATTGCATTTAACTCCATTTTATCACTCTTCTTCACCAAGAGCTGGGTCGGCTCCTGTTTCACAGTGAAACACACACCAGGCTATTTCTAGTGGCTCAGTACGCTCCAATGAATGAACTACATTTGACGAGTCCATTACTACTGAGTACGGGCTTTTCAACCAACTACAAGTCTAAAATATTAGCCATTAAACAAATATGTATTGTTACACGACTGATCTATGATGTGAATAGCTGGTGTAAACCACATGGCGGTGCTAATGAAGGAGTAATGTGAGAAGAACATTTGTGAATCAGATGCCCTTGTGGACTTATTTGGACATTGGCTGACGTCCAGCAGCTTGATCCACAGACAGTGTCCTGTGAGCCTTTAATCTGCCCTCTGAGTGCCCGCAACACTGATACAGACTGACCGGGTTGAGCACTGCACAGGGCCACAGGGCCAACCAGTGTTAACCCCAGCCACTATGTACAATACTGGCTCAGATGAGAATATACAGGGCCTGGGGACAGCAGCCCATAATAAATCATTAACACCTCTGCTGCACCTGCTTCGATTGTCATGCCTACACACCTCTAGCCCAAAAGGCAAACACACTGTTGCCTGATTCATGTACACCTCATTTTGTTTTTCATAATGAAAATACATTAAATGCATATGTCCTGATTACATCACATTTGCTGTGCTACACTGGTCCTGACCAGAAGATTTAAATTAGAACTCAAAGAATATCAAGTACATTTTTGCACTTAACGATGCAACAGCAAAGAGAGCTCTTTCAGCCAATCAGAGGCGCAGGGAGGGAAGCCGCTGCATGGCTGCAAACGTGACCAGAGCAGGGCAAGAATCATACAGGTCCCAGAGCACAGGACCTAGTACCGTTCTAAAAGTAAATGTACCCAGGAATAAGTGCACAAAGCTAGGGCAAAGACGGAAGGATGCCCCGCTGCTGGTCTCGGTAACCCCGGAACCTATGAGCAACACGCGGCTACCGTTCTGCCCCCTAACCCCCCCCCCCCCAGACATCTCCAGGAACATGAGGCAGGAATCACCTCGGCCATGACTGAATTTAGCACCATTAAAAATCACTTCAACGTTACGTAAACTGAGCCTGTAGTAGCTAATTGTGTGTTTAAACTAACTCTAATGCGTAAACACACGCAGGCGGAGTGACCTAGTCCTGTCAGGCCATTAAAACACATCTCACCGACACAGTGGCTTTGAGTCGACGCTAAACCGCAGAAAAAGCTCGTGTGTGTAGCATGAACCGTGATGCAATGACACAGCACCATAAATAGCTTGTCAAGGGATGTCAAGATGGCTCCTCGTCCATTTACTGGGGCCCGTCGTACACCGTCACAACAGAACGAGTCCATCAGAAGCAGAAGGATTAGCGCTTTATGACTCGGTTAAAAATGAATGAGTCAGCTTTTGGAAGTGAAGGGGGGGTGGCCATTTTTAAGAGATGTTCGGGAAGAGCCAGGGTTCGCCTTCATCCCGAGAACCTCTGTGATGTCTGACGAAATGTGCTTCAAGAGCTCTGTAATATGAGTCAGATGTCAAACCTGATTTTTTTACATTTTCAGCGGGATGATGTACAATATACACCCGGTATTGTTGGGCAATATCTCAAAACACAAGCTCCACATCTACACCACAGTAAATTACAAAATACTGGGGGCAGGGGACGGGGCTAAATGCTGTCAAAACATTACAAAAGCTGGAGTGACAGCGCGGTTTTTCTTGTCAACAATATACAGACCAATTAAGACCATGCGAACGAGTGAGTTAGCTCCTCAAGTCCGCGTTAGGTCTGTTCCTGTCGCTCCTCTAGATGCCGCTGTACGGAACACCAGCGCGGATCACACACACACAAACCTTGGGATGGTCCTGAGGTCCCCGGTTCCTTTGCCGTTGTCCTGGCGGGAGAACCACACCTCTAGGAGCTTCTCGGTTCCCTCAAAGAAATGTGCACCGCTATCTTCCATCGTGAGACAACACACGCACCCAACAAAAAATATCACTCGTCCGTCGGTGTTGGCGCTTTAGCTTGTTTAATCCTTATCCGAGCAGATATTATTTATTAGGTACAGTCCTTTGACACAATCCAGGTGTTATTATTGTTGAGTTCGCGTCTTCCCTTTTGCAGAGAACCCCGTTAGCGAGTGCTAGCTAATATCGCCGGCCATACTGTGTGCGCGAGGTAGAAGGATGCGCGCAGTATTTATGGACCACTGCACTTACGTCACGCCGCTAACGAGCCAATCCGACGGTCGTATCCGACATCACCGGTTTGTGATTGGCTCAGAGACCCTTCAATCAAGAGCCACCGGGGCCAGTGTGTACCACGTGACCTTTGTTTTCACAGAACGAGATTTTGTTGAAATAAGATAAATAAATGACAATAAAGAAAGTCTAAGGACGTTCTGGCTCTACATTAGAAAAGGAATACAAATGTAAAACACTGTAACTGTAACTCATAAATATAGATACATAGTCTGCTTATCATTTTAGCTAATTTAGATTTATTCATAAATAAATATTGTTTGAGTAAAAACTAAACAATAACTATATTGTAACTATATGATTGAATTGCAGTCCTCAAACGCCAAAGCTGTGAAGACTAAACTACTGTCTATATTTATTTATTCTGTATATTTCTATAAGTAATATTTAGGTGATATGGGGTATTAGTAGGCTATCGTTAGTGTTCGTTGCTCTCTGTGTACTTAACAGACGATAAAACATTCGTTATATGTCTATGATATAATGGTATTCAAACTGGCTTTTCCCCTCACTTAATAACTGATCTTTGTGTGTTTGTTATGTCTCTGTGTGTATGTTATGTCTGTCTGTGTGTGGTTTTCTTTTAAAAGCGCTTTGGGTGCCTTGAAAAGCGCTATATAAATGGAAGTTATTATTATTATTATTATTATTATTATTATTTATTATTATAAAACTAGGACGTTGTAATTACAATAGGCTGACGGGTTACAAATAAAAAATCGAATTAAAAAATAGGACTTTCACTGCGTCACTTACTCATGCATTATTCCTATCGTGAATGTCCCGATGAAATAGGCACAAACTTTAGATTAGCGGTATCTGCGCTTAATTTT
This sequence comes from Philypnodon macrostomus, assembly GCA_036025475.1. Classification (NCBI taxonomy): domain Eukaryota; kingdom Metazoa; phylum Chordata; class Actinopteri; order Gobiiformes; family Eleotridae; genus Philypnodon; species Philypnodon macrostomus. The sequence goes on along the minus strand of JAVQKC010077902.1, from coordinate 4,170 downwards.
GAACGTTCACGAGTACGCAAAGTGCAACAAACCGCATCAAGAACCGCGGGTTGTAGTCTTTTCTAAAGCGCCACTGTCAAACTGGTTATCGGGTCCAGCTGCACCGCACTACACTTCCCAGAGAGCCTTTCGCGCCAATTAGAAACGTCAACGAGCCAGTGAACATTAAGCGGAGCAGACCAAAATCCCAAACAAGGAAATGGTGGGGGAATAAAACGAGCAGATTATTTAATTAATGCATGTAATAATTAATATTTTATTTTATTGTAAATTAAGACGTATTTATGGGTTAACATGGATTACGACTTCAAAACAAAGCTGGCGGCCGAGAGAGAGAGAGTAGAAGATCTGTTCGAATATGAAGGTTGCAAAGTGGGTCGAGGCACCTACGGGCACGTTTATAAAGCCAAGCGCAAAGACGGGTAAGGAACGAGCTCATGTTTGTGCTGACATTAGCGGACCGCGGGCTGCAGTCCTTATGTCGCCTGTTCCGTAACGAACATCGTGTGTCTATGTTTTTGTTTTCACTCACCAACGGTCCCCCTCCGCCTCCCGTGTCTCCCCGACCCCCTCCGCTCCCTCAGCCCCAAAACAAGGCGCTAAAGCCGCGCTGCTGCTTATCTTTGACCCGCCTGTCGAACATAATGCATTGATGACAGCTTATACTTATTATATTTAAGGCTCTGATATAGTCTCTTCACGCGATACTGACGGAGCGTCTTCTCGTGCTCTGGCTGCACCCCCCCATTTTACCACTGCCATCAACTAACTTTTTTTCTTACGCGCATTGTCATAACCCGCTGCTCACTGCTATTGTCTGTATGACATGTATGACACTGTTATTACACGAGTCTCAACACCATCAAGTGGATTTCGACCTAAACACCACCAACATTGTCAGTGTATCTGGCCACCACAGCACCACTGCTGGCTGCTAAAATTAGCTTATTCTAACTAAGCAATGTAGGCCATTTCTGGACCGTATAATGTTATCTTTAGATTGAGACTCTGTTGGCTTCTCAAAGTCGTGTCAATTCAATTAAAACTATTTAAATAATAAAGAATCTGCATTACATTCACAACACTGAAGAAGACTGTCATGATCTTGTTTAGCAGATATACCTGACTATCACAACACTGAAGAATACTGTCATGATCTTGTTTAGCAGATGGACCTGACATTCACAGGTCACCTGCACAAAAGACTCAAACTTAAAGTGAGAGCATTTCCATTATTATTCATTGTCCACCTTGACAGGTGTTGTATCACTATAGTTCTAAATGATGATTCTGTTTGTCCAAACTGGCTGTGATCAGTGAGCTGTGAAGCTGACTCAGGGCCCTCGATGACTCCCATAATGCACATAATATATGAGGTCAAAAGGTCAACAGCAGGAGGTCACGACAAGTCACCTCTGTAAATAGTGTTTCCTCGTTCAATGCAACTATTCAAAGAAATCTGTTCTAGACCATGTCTCATTATTAATCCCACCTTCTTGGTTTCTACAGAAAAGATGAGAAGGAGTATGCACTGAAACAGATCGAGGGGACTGGGATTTCCATGTCTGCCTGCAGAGAGATCGCTGTAAGTCCACCTCACGTCTTCCACACTTTACACACTTCTGTGAGAACTATGAAGAAGGATTCTGTGAAGGTTCATCTCAGTCCTCCTGGTTAGGTCACTAAACACAGTCTATATACACTAACAGATGAAGGAATGAAACCTCTTCACGTCTAAAACCAAGTCCAGATGACATTTTTACCGACTGTGTTCAGAGCTGGAGCTGTGGTAACTTCACATTGTTTACAATTTGAATTATAGAGTTTAATACAGTGTATGCAGAGGACACAATGGGACAGTCATTGACTTTTTACACTGGTTCTAACACAACAAAGAATCAAATCCTCAACAACATCGTGCAGAGGCAGAAGCACAGACAGGAACTGGACTACGCCTGTCCAAGAGCAGGGCAGTGTTTCATTTGATTCAAGCACACTACCTGGAGCATTGTGTACAAGCTTAATTCCACCTTTTAGGGTATTTTTATCTGTTGTTTCGCACCGAGGCTAACAGGAGAAATGATTAGTAGGATTTGCAGTTTCATTTTGTATTTGAACTAACGGGACCTGTTACCATGTGAAAAGTGTGTGGTTTATGATGTAGTCGTGTTCATGATTATTTTAACGCAATTGAATCTGTGCAGAATTTTCAAAGGTTACCTAGCCAACTGACTTACCTCTGCCAAGGAAGTGATGTTGTCAGTAGCGCTTGTCTGTCCGTCTGTCTGTTAGCGACTTTACGCAAAAACTACTGAACGGATTTTGATACAATTTTCGGGGAAGGTCAGGAATGACAAAATGAACAAATTACTCGATTTTGGGAGCGATCTGGATCACCGTCCGGATCCAGGATTTTATGGGTCCCCATAGGGCCAACAAACTCTGAATCTATACACTACAGCACTGACACGTTTGCAATGACAGTGCTGCCTCAAGTCCCTTCCCCCATCCTTCTCCCAATTTAACAATCCAGTGCCAGATGACTGTGTTTTATCAGGCAATTAGTTCTGTTTCTATGGCTTTGATAAACTCTCATTGTAAAAAGATGATTTGGATGATTTTGAATTGTTGTCAAACAAAGAAAAAGAAGTCACTTTTGTATTTTTTTCTGGAGGGGTGTCCAGTCCCACGGAAGGTTCTATTTATTTATCTCATTTTTCAGATTAAGGGAGAGATAGTTATTCAGTTTTTTTAATATAATTAGCAATCTTTTTAATATTAGCATTGCATTTTCATTTTGGAAACAGGAAATTAGAGATTTAATTAATTCATTAGAGAGTTACCCCTCAGCCTGTTGTTTTGTGCTGTAAATAGCCATTGGTTTCTCTTTTTTGTGACAAGAGCGAGCCTACAACTGACCAAAGTTTGCCAGTACAAACTCCACGGATGATTCCTATGTTGTTAGTTAGGGATGGTGGCATTTCCAGTCTCTTCTCTTCATATGTTCTTTTTTTCATCCATTCCGGTCCATTCGTGACACTTCAGGGTTAATAATACGCGTGTGAAGTCCAAATAGCTCCAGAACTTTTCCACTTGTCTGATCCGGCATGGCACCATTGCCCCAACTGTGATCGCCTTTTTTTTTCCAGAGCTCTGCACAACAAAGGAGCCTTTGTGTCTTCAGCAGCCTGCTCCACTGGCACTGCTCTTAAGATCAACCCCAGACTTTAGTCTTCTCAAGAGTAACCACACTTAGATTCTTTTTCTTTTGCTGTTCTCCTGTCACCTCTCCCACTGTCCTCATCTCTCCCTCAGTCTCTCTCCACCTCTGCCTCAATTCTTTCCCCTGTTAAAGCATTTGAGAGACCCCCCAGAGTTTGCAGCTATCATCATTACCTCGTCATTTACAAAACTAGGGCATAACAGATACACAGCACAAAAAATAATTCAATTAAATGAAAACTCCTTTAGGGACAATTAACAGGTACCTGGCAGAATTAACAGGTACCTGGCAGCTTTATGTATACATGTTAATGTAAAACTTAAAGTTCAAACTGAGCATGAAAATCGAGAATACAGGAGATTTGGGGCTGATGTAAGTATTTCAGAAACTGCTGATCTACAGTATACTAACATTTTCATACATGACCATCTCTGGGGTTTACAAAGAATGTCAAAAGAACATTGTTTTGTGATTAAATTGGCCAGAGATCAAGGTGGCCAGACTGTTTGAGATATTAATAAAAACAGTCAAGATCTGTCAAAGAATATCTCTGAAGCCACAACATGTTAGTACATGAAGCAGATGGGTTCCAGCAGCAGGAACCACTTAAAACCCAATAAAGTGAGTATTTTACAATGTTGGTGCACAAGACTAAATATGGAAAGTGTCAAAAAATGCCCTATATCAGCATTATTCTGTCAACATGTGTAGGGATGCACCGATACCAATACTGAATCGAATATTGGTGCCAGTCCACGCCCAGAATCTGGATTGATGGATCGGTAAATGAGGCCGATACTGGAACCGATATATATTTTAGGTTTATTATTTCTGATAATAGGAAGTTAGGAAAGAAGTGTCAGGTATTAGGTGATCAGAATATCAGGTATTAGGTGATCAGAATATCAGGTATTAGGTGATCAGAATATCAGGTATTAGGTGATCAG
>JAVQKC010077887.1:0-32163 GCA_036025475.1 Philypnodon macrostomus | reverse complement strand
TTGTATTGTTCGGGACGTATCTCATGTTCCGTGGTGCCCCACATAAGTCTTAGACTTAATTTCTTATACGATCAAGTTAATAAACATACACATAACATCACGTGTTTGCACGCTACAAGGACAATCTTCATTCATAATGTTTTTTTGAAAAAGTCCTGGAAAAACTAAACATATCAACAATGTATGAATAGCCAACAAAAAAACACTTTATTGTGTTGTTGAAGACATGTATGCATGGTCAGACAAATGAGTAGTTATATGTCCAAGATGTCCTGGGATGCTCCTTTAAGTGTGTATAGAATACCCAGAAAGTGTGCATACATGTTGGTGACTGTCTGGAACCGTTTGGATGCATAAATGTAGAATAGTCAGTGTCAGTCTTCCAATATCTATCGATGAACGTGGCTTCCTTCTCTCCTATGATGAGAACTACTGAAGGACTTGCTGCTTGCTTACAGCCAAAATGGTCTTCAAATGTGACCCTTATTACAGCTTGTTGAAATGGTTTCCCAAAATTATTAGTGTTTTGACAAGAACTACAGATTTTTAATTAAAATGTATTAGGTTTATAAGCTGAAATGTCTCACTGGGAGCCTATAAATCCTTCTCATTGACAGGTGCGCCCAGGTGAGCAATTCTTCCTTTAGGAAATGAGTGGCCTTGAATCAACAATCACCCGCTTATAAATGTCTAGTATGAACTCAAAAAAGAGGTTGTAAAAGAATCACCTGCATGCAACAGGAATGTTTTGCCCTCCGTCATCAATCAAATCACTGCTACAGCCTAACACCGGCCGGATTTTAATATTTCTTCAAGCTTTATTAGAAGTTAATTTGCCAAGAAAAACGTGAAGCAGTTAATCTTGTTCCTCACAAACATCCGCTCCAATAAATCCGGTGAAATGGGCATCCGTGTTTCTGTGCCCTTAGATGTGGTCCACTTAAACACAACTACAGTATGTTTTGACAATTTGGGAGTTTGGCAACCTGAATAAAACTTAACTTAACATTAATTACAAGTCAGTAGAATATAACATACAGAAAGAGCATTTCTAGGCAATAGAAATTGAAAACATGGCACATGGTGGCGGGGTGGTCAGCGATTCTAAACCTTAGCAAGGAGGTTGTGGGTTTAATTCTGAGGACTCAATTTTACTGTGTGAAGTCTGTATGTCCTCCCCATTTTGAATGAATGTGAGAAAGCATGGCTGTGCGTATGCATATGTACGTATATTATGTGTATTATACTCCATTCACTAGTGTCACTCACGCCTGCATTTCAGAAATCGAATCATGACTACAGTATAATTTCCTTCAACTCAACTCCGACAAAACTGAACATAAACATCATTGGTCCCAAAACACTTCTCAAAACCTCTCATAGATGGTTCCACGGCTGCCACACACGTCCCATAGTAGAAGTGTGGCAGATTATACACTGGAATTCATTGCTGCATCCTGACTCCGTTCTACAAATCTCTCAGACAACAAGTCTAGATTGTTGCTGCAATTAAAGCATTTATTTTAATTTCCCTTCTTTTCTTTTCTGTTTTTTGGCACCATCCAGGATCATGCTGGTTGGACAGTGTTCCCGGGCCAAAGCTGACACAACCAATTGGAAAAAGACAACAGTGATCTGACAAATAAAAAGAAACAGAAGATATCAACAAGGAGAATGTCCGGGGTCTAAAGTGCCGTAAATATAGGACTGGGTGTTGCCATTGTTCCCTAACCACTGATCACTTTTGGCACTCGTCTTACATTTTTCATTCGTGAAAACCAAGAAAGCTGTCCCATTTTGGCAAAAGTTCTGTAAAGAGACGTAGAGAAGAGGATGCACTGAAAATAAGAAGCATTTGTGTGGCTTGAGGGCTGTTGGATACTCACTCTGGAATTCTCTCGTGGAAAGGTGAAAGGGTGATGAATTATCCAGGGAGATGCTCTTGGTGAAGATGGCTGCAAATGTACTTGATAAAGAGGAGTATGAAATATTATATGAAGATGATATGTTGGTTAGGTGCATTTTTGGCCTGTTTTATTTCGAACAGAGTGGGAATATTGAGATCTGTGGGAGTCCGGAGTTTGCACTTGTTTCCATTGGCCTTGTGTTCAAAAGACTGGCCAGACAGGCTTCAGAAAATGATACCAAATGACAGCATATTTTCCACAGCTAAAACATATACTTGGTTTTCTTTGTGTCTGGATGTGCTGCAGATTTGAGTGATCATCAGGAACTGTACAAAATGATATAACCATTGTCTTTATTTCTTTATTTTAGTATTGGGCGGTCACCTTGCAAGACATCATAGTGCCACAACATACAGCACAAGTTCTCTGGCGTCTAATGCTGTGGCCAGCAAGGTATTTTACCAACAGCTGCTCGCTGGATATTTTCACTTTTTTTGACCATTCTCTGTAAACTCTTGAAAGGTAAATCAGATTTTTGTTTTTAGATATATGACAAACTTCATACAATACCATATAATGTGCTCTGTAGGGTAATGTACTAGCTAAAGCTGCTCGGATCAAGAGAAGGTGAATGTCAGTCAGAAGGGACGTCTCGTTGGATAAGGGCAAAAGAGTCGACTTATTTAATATTGTTAAATGCTTGTTCATTTCCTTTGCCCTCGGACTGGGACAGAACAGAGGACAGACTGGTCAAAGTCACAGTACCTGAAATGAGTACTGCTTACTTTGTAAGATCTCATCATAACACACATAAACACAGTTTACTTTATTATTTCCACCATTTTTTTACTCTTGAAATGAATGTCCCACTGTACAGCCTGGTGTACGTCTCAGGACGTGGGAAATGTTCATGTAATCACGGCCTGTGGTTTTGACAATGTCCAGATCTGAGACACCTCTCCTAAAGGTTAATGAACCTATTAATGAAGATTGTTTACTTTGGCTTTGAACACGTGCATTCCTCTCATTTTCTCAAGAGTTTTTCTTCTCTTGAAACATACAGTGTTTGCTAATCATGCCCAATTCAGAAATTTACATTATGTTGAAGGCTCCTTTGCAAACCCTCAAACATGCAAGGGTTGCCTTCAAAGTGCAACATTTGTTTGACTCCTATAGTCTCTTCTGAGGGACCTGAGTAAACTGAAGTAGAGGCTTATTGAGAATATTAGTTAGAGATGAAGTTGAATGCAATTCCTACAGCAGCAGCATGCTGCACTAATGTAACAGAGCACTCGTCAACTGTGCACCACAAGCCAATATGAAAAACATCTGTTTCAACATCTCCCACTTCCCAGAGCAGTGCGCCTGAGTGGATTGTGGCGCGGTGACCTTGACAGTGCTCAGTTTTACTCAGCTGCAGTGAGCATTTGTGCCAGGGTTAAATCTGAATCGGCTCACTGTGGATTATTAGAAATGGGCTATTGTTCTGTTCTAATATTATAACAGAGTTTGAAATGTGGTAATTCTACTACACCTGTGTGTGGTTTGGACATATCTACCTTATGTACTGAAGGTGCATGACTGATGAACCAGCTCAAGGTGTTAACCATTCTCAAACAGCACTTTCAGGTAGTCTGTAATATTTTTTCATTTACAGTACCCTTTCACGTACAGTAGCCAAAATATTGATTTAGTTAATGCGTTAAAACGTGTTTTAATCCAGTTTCACGTTTCAAAACACAAAGAACGTTGATGAGATTAACACAAGAGCAGCTGTATTAAAATACTTTTCTGGTCTTGTTCTCACAGACTTCTCACAGAGTTGGAGAGACTATCATTTAGTGTGGAGTGGCCCTTGTGGGTGCTCAGTGTGTTCTTGTACATGTTAAATGTAAAGAGGTACTTTATTTCAACAGAACGGGCCTGTCTGAATCTAATCTGTGTTAGTAGATGGGGGTATGAGTGTTCAAGACCTGATAACTCATCTACAAAACACCTCTTCCGTTATACCGCTCGGGAATATTATCATAGATCACATTTAGTGCCTTTTACTTTTTATCTTCGTCATAAAATATTCCTAAATGTAAGTGAACAAGAACCATGCAGAAGGTTTTACACAGTGGTGGATGCCCCGTATAGCCAGAAATATTTCATTGCTAATCCTATCCTCTGAAAGAAAGACATAATTTTCACCATTGATTTTCACAGTTTATTACACTTAGAGACGCAATACAATATTTTAGCTCTGTCATATCACAATAGACTTCAGATATATCAAACTTTGCAGGTTGCAGAGAAAAGTCATCTTTGAAATAGAAGGAAGCAGAAGCCTGGCAATGACTACTGTTTCTTTCAATCCATATGTTTTAGGGCCAAGAAAATATTCTGGACAGAAACAAATACCAAGGAAATTCATGCAATTATTTACAAAAATGCAATATGTGTGACAGGTATGGTTGGCCTCTGTTCTTGATGTGCCCATGTGTGAGGGGCCTCTTCCCCAGCCAATACGCAACCACTACTTTTTATTAGTTGAACTTTATTTATAGAGCTCCGCATCTCAATTCATTTCTAAATTGTTTGATTGATTAAAACTGCACTACCCCCTTGTATTTAAAGAAAAATAGTTACTCAATAGCCAATAGTTCACCACGTTTCCACAGGACAGCAACTCCAGATTGGTGGTTGGTTTGTGTGAGACTGTGATAGAAGGTTGCACAGTTTCACAAAACCAGGTAGTGCAACTTTAAACCTTAGAAAAGCTGTTCAAAACCCCATTGGTTGGTTGTTGTTTTTTCCCTCAAGCATAACCTTAACTGACACAGAGCTTCACAAAGAATGTTTCACATGTGTATAACAATTGCACCACTATGTCCAAAGTTAGCATTGCTCACTCGATGCTAAATGGTAGTTGGTGAAACACGTCTTCTCTCAGTGGGCTTGTTTTAAAGGTCAAGGTTTATCCAAACGTGAATGCAGCAAAATGCCCATTTGTATTTCTGTCATGTAAAATCACAGTAAAGCAAAATTTGGTTCTGTTTCATTTTTTCCTGTTTTTTTGTTCTTTTTTCAAAATGTCAAATAACCAATAGAAATTATATGGTTTTTGATTTTAAAGACAGATCCAATTGATCATAATCTGTAGACTCAGTCAGTTTTAATCCAAGTTCATTTTGTCAAGTAGCTGGAAATTGGTAAAGATCTAGGCCATTTCATATAATGATAACAAACTATTACCAAAATTAAAGGCGCTTTCAAAAGAGAGTTGTGAAGTGAACCTGGGTCAGTATAGCCCAAGGCAAAGTAAATAGGCCTCCACCACCCAAACCACAATGGCCTTATGTTCGGCTCAGCTATTTCTATGTCAGACCACAGCCTTTTCGAGTCATGTCTCCTTCATGTAATCTTTTTGTGGTGGGAAAATGTATTTCTCACTTGTACAGCATAAGAGTTTACTCACCGAGCCAAATTTCAGGATACCACATTTATACAATTGTCATAGGGTTTATAGCTCATTTGAAATAGCAACAGAGCATTGATAGACAAAAATAGACTTGAGTTACAGCAACAACAAAAAAACACCTCAATCTGAATTATATAACAATTGTTCACCCAGGCACTCACACGTCTTGTCCAGCACTAAGGATATAAAATGTGTTATTGTGTAAATACAGACACAAATACTTAACTAGGCCCACGCTGTTGTCCCCGACAGCAAGGCGTATCGGCGAAACGCCTCCGTACGTCTGCCCGAATGCTATGTCACCACTGTGCACTTAAATCAGACATTGTTTGTGTCATGATCCACTTGTTTCCTGTTTTATTTTGTTAAGTTTAGTCCCTACTTATGTTTTTCTGTTTTGCTTCCTGGTCTCTTGTGTTTCCTGCCACGCCCCGATGTGTTTCACCTGTGTCTCGTTGTCTCAGTATTTAGTCTCTGTTCGGTGTTGGTGCATTGTGTGTGTTTTGTCCCTAGGCATGTGTGTTCCTCTGTTCCTAGTGTCCCAAGTTGTTGCCATTTTTGGTTCTTTTGCTTCATTAGTTCCCCCTCACATGACATTTTGCGTGATTTTTTTTTTATATTGTTAATGAGCAATTAAAAGGCCATGCCCCCAAACCATGACAAACATAATAAGGGTCTGTTTGACTTTTCTGATTTGTCTGGATGTTTGTGAAGAATAGATTTGGTTACTCTGCCCTATAGGCCAGAGTAAAACATTCGCCATCGCAGCAGTTAGCTCCGGTAAAGAAGCTAATCAAACTAACATTAGCCGACCAGATTTCACACTGAATCTGACCCCGGACCTCCACAATAAATTCTGTTTACATGCTTACTGAGAACAGAGCTCATTTTGCACATCACAACGTGGGCTACACATACAAAAACAGGAAATAAATGTTCTCCTAATGTTATTTTTGCAAAAAATCCTGTATATAGCCCCTTTAAGGTAAAATGTTGCTTTGGTCTCCTTTGATAAATTAAATGTAATCTTGTGAGAATGTGAAAGAACACACTTATTCAAAATGACTGTCGATATCCAAATTCTCCTCCAGTCAGAATAAACGCTCCTTCAATGAACCGTATTAATTCAAGATCTTATCACGGACTAAGATGGATGTCAAATTCCACAACTAATGCTTCAAAATATGTGATCCCAAGTTTGCTCACACAATGTCTGATGTGATGAAGGCAAGAGGCCATAGGGTTTGAACCAATAAAAAAGGCCATGGAAGAAACCCAAATTTCCTGGACAGTTCAGTTTGTGATTGCTGTCCAATGGTTGGGGCCTGTCTTCTTGACTGGATGCCACAGAATAGGTCAACACTGACTGTTAATGGCACAACGAGATGGTTTGTGGTCGGTTCATTTGGAAGAGTGCACAAAATAACATTTTACTGAGTTCATAAACCTCCGATAGATGTCCGTGTTGCTCCTTCGTGAATTGTAAAGTGTTGATGGCAAGGCAATAATCCAAAATGACATATATTAAAATGTATAGACAGGGAGGGCACAGCACACAAAGCTGAGTGATACTTTTCCGTTGCTTGTACATAAATTCAATAATGATGAATAGCAATCACAATAAGTATGCAGTCTGTAAGAACAATGGGCCTCTGTCATAAACATGCTATACAAAGTTTCCTATATTTTCCTTCTGCTGCCGTCCAGATCGGTGTGTCAAGTTTGTTTTATGCATATGCATGGTTTATTTCAAGGGCTAATTTTCAGAAAACAGACTTCAACTCCCATTCAAAAAGCCTGCAATCATGGAATTTCATCACAAATTTGCACGGATAACTTGTGGTCTGAGGCTCTTCAGTGGTTAACTCCCCCACCTTGCAGGTCAGGGGGTCAATTCCCTCACATGGTTCCAAAACTCAAGTCACAGTATATGAAGTTTCAGGAAGGGCATCTGCTGTAAAAAAAAAAAAAAAAACTCAATACTGACGCAAACTTACAAAATCTAATTAAATGTTTTGTTCTGTCATACAATGGATCAACCTTAAGGAGGCTTTCACAACTCAGTAAGGGTGCATTATATAGTGCAATTTTATCAAGCACTTCCTGAGATACACAAGCTAAACTAAATCACCAAATAACTTTATTTACTTTGCCCCAGACCATCCATTTCTCTCCTGTTGTGACTGGCCTCTTCATCTTTTTTACATAACCCATCTAGAGCTTCTCTGCTTTAGGTTAAAGTAGCATAAGGATTACATGCATATCTGTGACTTCGCTTTCTGGGGGTTGTGTCAAACTCCAAAAACGGAAGCCCCACTATGACCAATACATAACCCAGCATGAGTCATCCTGTCAGCACCCCGTAGATATGATGACCCCTCCAATCACTCTGTAGCAGAAAAGGTCTATAGGGCTCTCAAAACAGTTGGTTATACCCTTTGATCATCTTCAGATGTTCATAATCTTCATAGTCCGAGATCTCAAAAGTTGGACCAAAGGTGGAAGAGCGGGAGTAAAGCGATTCAGTTATGTCCTGAGGGCCTTGGGTTTTTCATTTAATACTCTGCATCCTGAGTTAATGCTGCTGATTTGATAAGGATAGAAATACACATCACAGCTATATTATCCACTCACCCCGTTGGAGTGATGGACAGAGTGTGTGTGTGTGTGTGTGTGTGTATGAATAGTTGAGCTTTCAACTAAATATGACAATGAACAGTCAAGAAGATTGATGCAATAATAGAATCAATGTGGATTTGATACATAGCTCTCCCATCCTATTCCTCCACAGTGGCTCCATAGCAGATATGAGTGTTTCAGCGGCCCACATGCAAGCCCCCGGTTTGTCTTTCAGGGCCCAAGGGAGCGGCATTGGTGATGAGGACAACCTGTCTGACCCTTAACTCAAAGACAATCTAAAAGTACCCAAAGTCCCCTCTTGAACTCGGAGATCACACAAAACGAAACTGAGCGGTTTAAAGTAAACAAATTAGCTGTCTGCATTTCATGGGCCTACATTTAGAGGGTTTTACTAGAACTGGAAGTAAAAGTAATCACAGGTAAAAGCATGGGATTCTAAAAAGTTTGTGTTTGAAATGACAACCACTGGGCCTCTGAAAAACAAGTACACACTATGTTCTGTCCCACAGTTAAATTACCCAATGTGAAGAGGTCAGTAGACTCAGTACAAACATGTCGGCTCCCCCAGAAAACACTAGGTTATGTTTTATAACACTGTGGATATTTCCGAGAATTCAAAGGCTGTGGTGGGTCCTAATGCTCATGTAACAGCTCGAGTATGGTGCAACGTAATAGGTTAATAGTTAGTACAATAGCATTTATAAAAGCCAACAACGCCACCTGGGTTAGGACCAGGAACCTTAGCTTTACCCTTTACAAAAAGGACCCGCAAGTTCATTTAACAGAACCATCCACGATGCGCCCGCTATGCAGCACCTGCACCTGACGCAGACACGCCCCATGCCATCAGTCCACAGGGACCACGCACAAAGGCTCAACACGCCAGCTACAAACCAACAGCATCTTAGGCAATATTCAATATGCACTAAAGTCGGGCAAAAGCCATTGAACTTACCAAAGACGCAGCGGTTACGGACATGTTCGCCGTACTGCCACACTCGGGTAAACTGAAGAGTCATGACCTGGACTGTCCTAAGCTGAAAGAGTAAGTGGTTGATAAACAGTACATGAAGGACCACCAGTCTGACAACACTTCTACATCTCTGCTCCAAAGGAAGAAAAAACACCAGACAAAGTAAAAGTAAGAGGATACAGTAAGATTTGCATACCACACAAAGGAGATCCCCTGGTTAACCATGTCAAAAGCCTACTGGGGTAAGACAGATAGTGAGATTTTGAGTCTTCTGTGGTCTCCAAATGTGATATAGCCAAAATATTCAGATATTTTCCCAGTCACCTTATATCTTTGGTTCTTCAGGCCGGCCAGCAGGCCATGTGTTTTGGGCTTCATGCTTTCCAAGCCCTTTGCTTGCCTTCTTCAGACCACCACTTCCTACCACAGCACCCCTGCTGATGAGTGGGGCCCTTAGGCCAGACCACTCGTCTGCCCAGCACTAATAGCTCTGTTTAGCAACACACACAGACTTCTGCATCCAAGCCAGGTGCTCTCCAGGAGTCAGACCTGACATGGAGAGTCCAAGCATAGTCTCACAGACCCCAGTGGAGCAGGTCACTGTTCACGGGGACCTCTGTCTCACCCTAAAGTCCACTGGTCTAAGTAGTCTCTGTAGACTATAGAACACTCAGCAGAGGGTCTGTCCAAGGTGTAACTTCTGAATTATTGACCCTTTCTTCAGAGAGTATATTTTGTACTGCTGTGGTCACTGGTTCATGCCACCACCTCCCATCAACACCGGTATTTGCCACCACACTCACCACATTCTGCCTCATAATTCTTATGAGTTTGTTAAATCAGTTGTAACTGATTGTCCTTTATGCCTCTTTCCCTGTTCCTCCCTCATCAACCACCCATTCATCTATCTAAAGGCAGCCTCTGAGACCTCCACAGTGTGCCCAAATCTGAAAAGAATTATCAGGCCTCAAGACTCACAGTCGATGTACCTTCAATTTACCACATTCCACCTCTGATTCCTGATTCCTAGACCATCTCAAGACCTATGCCCAAAATAATAAAGAGAATCAACTCAGGTGATACTGAGCATAATCCACTAAGTATGTATTTATAATATAAAACAGGGTTGTTAAATGAATAATAGGAAAGATTAATGAGACAAAAGCATGTCCCCAAATCTAATTTCACTTAGGGTATTCATGATTATGACATTTTGGTGGATTTAGCATAATCCAAGTTTTTGGCAATTGTCCATCCTCATTGTGATGTGACCTCATTGACTTGCCCGTGGCACGTTCAGGTAGACACACAGGCTCTGGTGCACAAAGGTTTTGATCAAACTCCAACAATGTATCCAACTAAGATTAAAACCATAAGAGTGTTGATGCACAAGGGCAAAACATTTATGCTCTTACTCCAGCAATTTAATAGTTCTGGTTTTTTAATCCCATACTCTTTGCAAAGGGAAAAATAGCCCATTTGAGGCTGTAAGGAAACCGGACCAATCTCCATCTTGGCCCGGATCATAGCCTCCACAACAAAACATATTTGCATCAATGATTATTTTCCAAAAGGAGGAGGGAAATTCTGACAGAAACTTTCCATGGGTATAAACAGTGCAATTATTGACAAACAGTCACCACATAGGTAACTGTAGCTTTCTGACGAGTAAGCATCATGCGATATTTATGACTTATCCAGATCTTACATTGCTGTACACTTAATGTGAGCAGGCAGTGGCAATTGAGATTATTGAGCCGGACTAAAGTGTCTCGGTCGTCAAAGAGAAAGTAAACTTCATTGGGCTTTGCAGAATTTGATAGCTTAAAGAATAACTCGATCTTGCTCTTTCTCGTTTACAGTGGGGTTGTTGACATTTTGCTAGATGTGCTGATACATGACTACAATACCTACTGCAGGGACATTTGAGTAATTTGACATAAACACATATAGACTCAATAGACACTTTATTAGGTCCACCTTTTGACCTTTATTCCAGTATTTTCAGTAATAGTAGCAATAGTAGCAGTTATACTGTGCTTCTGTTTAGTCTATTGATCCTCCTCTTGTTGTCCTTCAGGATTTCACACTATGTTTTAATGTGCTGCTCAAACTAGGGAATTGGTCAAATTGTCTAAATCAGTCTTAACTGCTTGTGTGGTCAAATCAGCCGCATCAAGCCAATGGCTATACTGTAGTCCTACACATACAGTATTATGTTCATTACAAATCTGCTGAAGTTGTAACAAATTATAAAAACGGACAGGCAATTCAATTCAAAGTGACTTTAAACATTATGAGGTTGTTGGTGCAATGTGGACCTGAATATTTCAGAAATGTTTGCATAAAACAATGTTCAAAATCTTGTGAGTAGCATTTCAGAGTCCAAAAATAGATTGTTGATGGCAGAAATCAAACTATGGTTTGAAATAAGGGAAAGATAATACCCAGCTCAGATGATCGCTCTTGATATCTAGCTTTGCAGAAGAACGCAAAAGATGAAAAAATATGAAGGGGCAGCAGAAAACCACTCCTGGTGCCACTTTATCATGTACAAGGACTAATACTGTATTTACAAGCCTTAGCTCACATTGCAAATGTCAGTAGTGACTTGTGGAGTTGTTTAGATGTCCTTATCCACTGATAAATAAAGGGATTATTTTCCTTGACATCCTCCGATGTCAAGATGCCTTGTCTCCCCTGCTGATAAATAATTAAAATTACAAAGTGGATGTATAAGCCTGTATCGATTGGGATGAATCTTGCTTTTTTGCAACACAATCATCTACAACGTCTGATATGTGTGCGTTTAACTACAACACAAATCTTTGGAGCCTTCCGTGCGGCACCTACATAATGTGTTTTCATGAGAAAGATATGTGGTGAAATTTAGAGTCTATGGTTTGGCTCGGCATGTCGGGGAAAAACCTGCAAACTTACGCCAAGTGTAATAGGCAGGGAAGGTCACGGGGTTGACCACAATTAAGCTGATCAACTGTGTCTTTTAATGTCACAAATGTAATGATTTATATGTGAAAATTTACACCTACTGCATATTAGGACGGCAAGGTTGAACAGACGCCTGATGGCTAATGTGTCAATTTAAAAACCAGAAGGAACAAGAGTCATTAGTGGACCTATAATATCCGCTCCTGAAATAGAAAAATACATAATTGGGTTTCTGTAGTTCACATGAACAGTTCCCATGTAGGTAATGGATTTGAAGCCTTTAATACTTTGGCAGGTATTACCTTCGTTTGGCTTAAAATCACACTCATAAACCAAGTACTTTTTATTTTGTTTTCTTCCTAGTGAGTCAATTGGCTTTCCTGTGCTTTGAAAGCTGAATGTGTCCTGTATGTGTTTCCAAAAGTGAATAATTCTTTACAAATAAAACTCAAATTTCAGGTCAAGTCAGGACCAAACAAGTTTGTCAGGGAAACTAAGGATGTGACAAAATCATTCTACCTCAAAATCTCTGACCGTTACATCCTGAAAGAAGTGTCACGATTCTTATAATTCTGGTTTAGTCCTGTTTTAGTCAGACCATGTTCATTACAGCCCTGTTTATGTTGTGACCTTGTTTAGCTCTAGTTCAGTCCTTGGTTAGACTAGATTTAGTCAGGATTTTGACCTGGTTTAGATCTTCTTTGGACTTGATGTACTGTAGTCGTAGTTTTGCCTGGTTTAGACTACAACTTTTATTTAAAATTTTTATAAATAAATACAAAAATATTCAAATTTGACCATCTGACCCTGTTCTCTGACATAAAGTAGGTAAACAGTCATAATTATTATTTTACTTTAGTCCTTCTCCTCCCTCTACTGCAACATCAAAACCCAAACATTTTTGCGTTGTTCCAAACTCTGATTGGATGTTGCTGTAGAGGCCAGTGGACCTCCTTGGCGGAGGTAATAAAGTTGTATGTATAAGACATTTTAAATTATGTAAACCTCTTAAAAATGTTACAGTATCCGCCGGGGAACTGGAGAAGCACTTTGCCGTATAGGGCTGTGGTAGGAATACGGGCGCGGCTGCTGTCTGGAAGATAGAGACTCGGTGGAACTCATCACTACCTTGGCTGTTTGTGGTCGTTCGCCTGCCATATCCCTCTCCCCACAAGCAGATGGTCGCTTCAACGGGCTGCCAAGTTCACACTGAAGAGAATGCAAGTAAGTATTCACTGGTACATCAAATTGTTATGTGGCAATAATACAGTGGAGTCCATTCCAATACATTGCCAAAGGGCTGCTAACGCGTTCCTCTTATCTATTACTTGTAATGTAATGTGCTGCATTTGGGGCTATTAGAGATCATGAAGAAAATGAGTGATAGCACTGAACAGAGAATGCGAAGGGAGGTCATACGCTAACGTTACTATGTGGATTTCAGTCAAAGCAAGTCAGCAGATTTGTGATATATAACATCCGTCCCCTGCTTTTCAAAGGGAATGATGTTGTTGCTGGTCAGTTTTCATAGCCAGACAAATTATCCTTGACCAAGCACCACCCAGAGATGATGGGCAAAAAGTCACCGTGAGAAAAGACTGCTACCGACTGACGCTGGCCTGGGAAACCCCCTAACCAAAGTAACAGTGGTAGTCCATTGGTTGTATTATCTTATGTCTAGGAGCTGTTGGGTCAAAAGCATTACAGAACCTAGGTAATTTAAGAGTGAGCACATGTGCAAAGATGTTTCTCACTCTCACACTCATAAAACATTCATCTCTTCAAAACGTTCTCAACAAAACCCAGACTGACTCCCCAGTTCCTACCTTACAATACCAAATGACTTGTGGTTATCATTAATATTCACCCAGGAAGTCCAGGCAGTAGCCACTTTTGATTTTACCTCCTTCTGTGCTGCGGGTCCATAGGCCTTATGTGGGGTATAGTCCTGGGCTTTCTTGCTGAGAAGACTCTGACAGGGGGATTTGTGGTTTGGGAGCCTGGCCTGGAAAGAATAACTATCATTTAAGCCAGAAACTTGCCCCCTCTTTGATTT
Organism: Philypnodon macrostomus; assembly: GCA_036025475.1. NCBI lineage: Eukaryota > Metazoa > Chordata > Actinopteri > Gobiiformes > Eleotridae > Philypnodon > Philypnodon macrostomus. The sequence goes on along the minus strand of JAVQKC010077887.1, from coordinate 18,175 downwards.
GACACATGCCCTACTGTAATACATGTGACAGAATCTGAAGACAGGACGTAGCCACAACATGTGCAAGGCCAAGACCTCTGCCAGAACGCCTAAAGCAGAGAAGACTGGGCAACAAACAGCAAGGCCCGGATGGACGACCAGAAAATACACTGGATGTAGATAGAAGTCTGGAGCCTTTTGCACTGTAAAATTTGAGGAAACAAATGACCTTAAAGCTGTAGTCCAGAGGTTTGCTGAAATAAGAAATTGATGAAAAAAGATAAAGAAAAATTATTCCATTTTCTATGATGTAAAAGTAGATAATTGATCATAATTATTATTTTACTTCAGGCCATCTCCTAGCCTCTACAGCAACATCAAATCAGAGTTTGTGGAATGCCACTTTGACCAATAGAAGTCAAGCCAACTCTGATTGGATGTTGCTGTAGAGGCTAGGGCGGGACTAAAGTAAAACTTAACAACTTCTGGTCAAAATGGTACCTGACTGCACGTCTTTAATAATCTTAGTCACCTCGTCTCAGTATTTATTTCGGCAATCACCTTCCTAGTTTCTGGGGATAACTTGTCAAATTTTGCAATGTGGTCAGCATTCCCTGTACAAACCCTATTTGACGCCAGTAGATTTAATTCCATTGGGCTGGGGCTCTTCATATTGTTTGAAACTACCACATTCTCTCACATACACTCACTCACACACTCAGTCAAAGCAGAGCTGACACAGAGGCATGCCTGCACATTGTCTGCATCTTCATAATCACACTTCTACAACCACAGCTCTCCCCCTTTCTCACTGTTTTCGCACAAACTCACATAGTTCATTCAGGGATGTTGTCTTGAAATAAATGACTTCCCAGCATCAGTACCTTTGGAGAGCAGACATTATTTTTGCATTCATGCTGTAGTCGTGCACAGACAAATAGGCTGCAGTTAACAAAAACACATTGTGCAATAACCATCAGAAAATAATACATGGAAATGAAGTAATTCAAAAAAGATCTTTTGTTAACATACTGGAACAATCAGTTATTCATTCATCTTAATCCTGTTTGGAGATGCAGATGAATGAAGCTTATGCCAGCAACTATGGGCCTATGGCATACACCCTGAACAATGGCCAGTTAGTTACAGGACTGACACAGAGACACACACACCAGGCAATGGAGTACCTGGACAGAACCCTCGGTAACACAGGGAGCAGTAGCTACATTATACATACAGAATGTTTAAGGTTAGGATTCGGGCTAGGGTTAAGTACAATGTAGTTACATGTTATTACAGTTTGTTACACAGTGTATTACATTGTACTTAATGAGGTAGATACAATGTAGTTAAGGGCGATGTAAAATAAAGTGGAGCACATGCAGACTCCACACAAATTAGACATTAGTCAGAATTTCGATGTGACCAACCTTTATAGCTCAAGTCTACAGAGGGTTTTGAAAAGGGGTATACGTCAGTGAACATAAATGAATTAGGTGTCAATATTCAATGCTAACCAAGCTGGATCAGAAGCACTGCGCGTTGCACATTCTTGCGCATATGTAAAGTGAGGTTGCGGTGTCCAGTCCCACAGTGAGCCGTAGCCGTACCACTGGTTTACATGTGATGTCAGGTGTTATTTGAGTGATCCATCCAATGCAACAGTCCAACTTTCTATACTTATATCTCCATTCCCAGAAAAAGGAGAGCGGGTGGGTGAGTCGAGCCGTCCCTGCTTGTAGCCAAAACACTATTTCATCACCGGGCTGGTTTTGTGACTCGGGATGGGGGCGAGCCGTGCCTCATCCATCTTCAGCACTCCCAGCTTCTCCCTTGTACAAATCAGACAGAGATGGATGAACCAGCAAGATGCTCGCTTTCCACTAGCACCCCCTCACTTTGGAAAAGGTCTAGTCTTGGAGCATCATGGAGCAAAATTCAGCTCCCCCCTTTTGACTTCACAGACACACAATTATCTGTTTCTTCCATGTTCCTCCTCGTGTTCAGCATCCACCCGCCCCATCTCCGCACCTTATACATCATCTTCAAGAGCTGTCAAATGCAGAGCTAAAAAAGGTTAGACTTCTGCATATTATGAATTGGGCTTCACCATACGCAGGAGGTCAGTAGTGATAGTAGTGATGATTTACTAATTTACTTGAGTTTTTCCAAATCTACTTTTGAAGGTCATACCCACCTCTGCTAAGTATGGTTTATGTTGTGGGACAAAAACAAGTGAGATGGTTTGGGAATGTTTTTCTTGTGCCTATACGTTTTTCTGAATACATTTATTTGGAAGTATTAATTTCCCCCAAATCGTTGTTTTTCTTCAAACTTGAGTAATTGAATTGATTTTTACTTAGATATTTTTTACATTACTCGAGTACACATTCTGGCAACCTCTGCTGTGTGTGCCAAACCATTTAGACTATCACACAATACGTTTTTAAGATGAAAATGTGCCACACTGAGATGTTTTATATTTGATCTATAGCTGATTGAGATTCCTCTTGTTTTGATAGTTACACAGATTAGCAGTGGCTTCTACCCAGATTAAGATGATCATTTTGGAGCTTCTACCTATACCTACCTAGCAGCTGAAGTGAAGCTAATCTTTTCCAGTTCAGGATTACCACTATAAAAGTTCAATCTCCTGTACATGTCAATTTGATTATGCTGTAAAACTCCACTTTGGGATTAGAGTTGAAAGGTTGTCCAGTAGCTGGGTCTCAGTTGTGAGAATTGATGCTTTTTAGAAAATACAGTATGTAAGCCAACAGCCTATTCGTCTTGCCTTTATGATATGTTTGGACTGCATTGCCAAACCAGGGATAGCATTCATCATAATTCATGACTGGTCAATGATATGGAGTGGACTTTTTTCTGGTTTATAAAATAAGACTTACAGACAAAGTACATCAATTAAATATAGATTGTTTCAGCTGTAAGTCCGGCTGCGTAAAGTCAAGTCTTCACCCAGATTCATAGTTCTTCATCCTGACTACAGATGGCACTATTGCCTCAGTATATTTGGCCCCCACTTTTTACAGTCAAACTCAATGACCACCTAGCTTTTTCTTTCCTTAAGAGTATAAACAATTTTTGAATGTAGCGTATTTAATCTCCATAAAACACCACAATAATACAAATTAAAATACATTAATGTGGAAAGTGCCACTGCCTCCAAGCAAAGACATTTTTGAGTTTGATCCAAAGGTTGTCAGACAATCTTCAGTCCGAGCGAAGTCTGCATGTCCTCCCCGTGTTACTGTGGGCTCTCTCCAGGCTTCCTGACACTCTCCAAAGACATGCACGAGAACTAGAGACTCTGAATGAAGGTGAGAGTGAATGGTTGTCTAAGCTAAGAAGATGAATAAAGTCTAGAACAGAATATCACAAAACAGTTGTCAGTTTATACGCAAGTGGCCCTGGCTTTCATTTGTTCCACCAGATTGTGCTCGTATGGGAAAATCAAATGCAGACACGATCGTTCAATGACTACAACCAGACACACGGTCTTAGAATATTGCTCAAACTACTTTCCACACTTACAGCTTTGAAATGTGTGACCTCTATCAATTTAAAAGCCGTCCAAAGCCGACCATAAACTCAATGCTGAACTTTTCCAACACTTAAAGGCAGAAAATTATGAGAAAATCGCTACAACTTAATAAGACAGCAGGAAATGGAAGTAACAGTTGTACATGAGGGTTCAAGATAGTTATTCGGATCAATTCAAACTTAGAGGAAACATCAAACACTTAAGTAGTAGTTTGTCTAGTTTATTTGCCATCAATATGCCGCAACTGATTTATTTATAGTTGTAGTGTGTCACTTGCTGGCAAAGCTTTACAAAGCCACTGAAGGGAAGGTAGAATGAGGAATACTTTTGGTTGATGCTGGTTCAGATGCTGTCAGGAGTAATTGTGATTTCCAAAATGGAGTCATTATGAAAAAGGATAGCGCCTTTTTCTAACCCCGTTACCACTACCTTCACTATGACAGATGTGATTAGTCAAGAAGTAGACAGCTTAAACAGTGGTAAAACTATTTTTATTTAAACCAAAGGTCGGCCTGTGTGAAGATTAAACAGATGTAAAATAGTTAATGGTGTTATATATTTAGATAATAAAGTGGTTCTCTACAATGTCTTAATAAATAAGCAATATCAATGTACAGTTAGTCATTTTATGGTATTGAAGTGTTACAAATGTAGATTAAAAATGGCTGAAAACTTCTCTGCACTTGAGGGAAACAAATTCATTATTGTCCATGTCAAGTGTAACTAATCTTGAACAAAACATTGTGAGGCTATCAAAGCTGCCCAAAAAGACATAACATGAGAATGTGCGTAGGACCGACATCTAGGACATGGTGATCTGCATGGACTCCAGCATCTCTTCCACGGCCTTCACTGAGCACTTGTTCTCCTTTGTCCCACGGCCGGCCAGCTGCAGGGGGCGAGAGGAAAGAGACACACAAAAAGAGTCAGGATATTAGCTCATTAGTTGATTCTGCCAAAGAAAGTATTAGATAAGACCATTAAATAGACACATCTCCGGCCCCATTTGTGAAGCTTGATGACATCACTAGAGCCTAATTTAGATAAAACTGACAGAGCAAGTAACAATACAAATATAATAAGAGACTTGTATAACTTGTGTGCATCCACACTGGACACGATTAGCCCAGTTCTATTTCCATGGCCCCCAGTACAGGAGTATATAACACTCCCTAATTTTAGCTCTTTGTCCACTGGCTTCACAGGAAGTGAATTTCCCAACATATTAATGATTACTCAAGGATGAAGGTCCAAGCGCACACATTTCTGCCCAGTTAAACTCTGAGATAGGCAGGGGCTTCCCTTAGAAATACCAAAGACAAATTCTCTACCGTGGGCAGCGGAAGTAATGCAGGGCAATCACGGAAATGGGGCTTGGACATTTGGCAAAAATGATTTCTCTTAGGCCTAGTTAACAATTTAAGTTTTTATCACAGTGCATGTATTTGGTAAAGTTAATGCATTTTACAAAATATTAACATTTTAGGCTGTGTATAGTTAAAAAATAAACAGATAAAACAGGATTACTGTATACTGTTTTTTTTTCTAGTTGAAAGCTATGGCAATTGGAAAGGAAATGCAATTTTTACCATTTACATAATTTTTGTATTATAATGTTTATTAAGAGAAACTGCTCAGAAAGTTTTTTACAACAGTGTATCTATACATCTTGACATTAACGTTCTGTTTTTATTAAAGCTACTTTTCCCCTAAATCGCCCCGAGCTAAAAACCTACTTCCACAAACAGGAACAAACTCAGCCTATACCATCTTTCCATGGCTTAAAGTTTTTTCCTTCCTTCTTTAGCCAACTTTAGAGCGTGCGGTTGGCGAAGGTGTAGAATTGGCTACTACGTAATTTCCAAGTGTGACTCATTCTTTTAGATTTAGGGTGTGTGTGCTGTGTGGTAGTAGCTATAATGATGAGTGCATTTCATTGCCTCTCTGCCTAATGCGCCATTACCCCGGGCCTGGTAGTCAATTATGTGCTCAGCCCGAGGTGAGACCACCACATTAACTTGTGCCCTGCTTCTACAACAGGAGGAGTAGGATCTATTTAGGGCTTCTGTGATAATAGAGTCGTGACGCAGCAGGGGCCTGTGGTCATGACAGTGGAACTAATCAGGGAATCTGTTTAGAGCGTGAGGCCAGGAGGGCAACCTTACAGTCACGTTAATACCTCACGCACCTACTCTCAACACACCACGGGCACTTCAGCATGTTCACCACCACAACCGAGTAATTACTTCTGAACATGGGCCCAGGCAGTCGTGACCTCTGGCTGACGTCTGCTCCCATGTGCGCTCACCTGCCTGACGTTTTCTCACACTAAAGAATGACAATCACCAGGTACGGCTTGTAATAAAAGTGGATGACTGACACGAGAAAAGCCTTTTGAGGACTATCAATCAGCCAGCACAAGGCAACAGCAGCCCGCAGCGGTCTCACAATGCTCTGCTCCTCTAAGTAGTCATTTGACTGGGGAGGGCTACCATACACCTTGTCATTTAACCGGTCTCACATGGCAACATGAAAACAACTCACACTTGTACCTTAACAGGAAACTTAAACAAAACAAGGTAGGAGTGGGCAGAGAGGTGTGACACAAGTGACTTCATGGTCTTTGAGAGGCAGAGGTGTCTTGTTAAAGTCACCAGAGGGAGAAACCCACATAGAAATAACATTTTAATGTTTTCAACTTTGTCCATGGGGCTCTGATGGTGGCCTGAGTATTTTTGACTGTCATCACAACATTTCAAGTTACTGGAACTAGTTCAAGCCAAAAGGTTCTATATAGATTGTTGTGGTTTACGTCTAAAGTTAAGCATTTAAACGTTGAAATGAAAAATCATATTTTGTGTGAACAAAACTAAGTATGCAGTTGCTAAAATTGCAATGACCTCTGAGCAAATGAATGTTAGAAAAGCATTATATTTCATTCAACACAGCCACCAGCACAAACACAGATGTGTGCTCCCTGGCTCTCCCACACCTCTTTGGCAATTGACAACATTTTTAAGCAAGAAAAACATGTGCATGCTTACTGGCTTTGCAATAGTTTAAATATCAACTTTCAGTTTCAAAAGTACGGTTGGAAATAAAATCAATAAATAATGTATTTAAATACTAAAAACAGTTATTTTCATTAGCTCTGGTCAATCAAAATGTGCACCATCTTACTCCAGCAGCTCAAATAGCCGACAGTTCAAAGCACTAGCCACTAGCAGTAACCCCAGTCAGTATCTGATAGCCCTTTCACGTTTTATCTCCAGTTCGCCTCTAACCTAATTTTAGATTTTCACACTTGTCTCTTTACCTCCATTAGGGCTAAGATTTATGATAAAATGTATGCTCTTGGAGATATACATCTTGTCCCCTGCTACAATCAAAGCCTTTCTCAGATGTGGAGGTGATGTCAGTAACAGTAGTGATCAAAGTGTGCTACGTGTCAAAAAGGCATCTCACTGAGGATTTTAGTTGGATAAATGACCCCTGCATTTTTCTGTTTAACAAAAAGATCACTAAAACTACTGTGTCATTGTGAAGTGTATAACTGGCCCTGGACTGTGTGAAATGTCTCTTGGAGTTTGGTGGTCTTTAGAGGCTCAGTGGGGAGCTCCTCTCTCAGTACCCACACACGCTGAACACGTAACCACTTATTACATGTTTAAGACCCCATGCCCAAATAAGCAGCACATATGGGTTGTATGGCACAAAAAGATTTCCTTTGCATAACTGTACACTTAAGTCACACAATGTAAACCCCTTTAGCGATACAATAGACGTGATCCGCCACTTTTCCACAGTTTTTGCTTGCATGTTGCATGTGTTGGTAGCACATTATAGGTTTTGTTGATCAGACACTATATTTTGTGCAAACCTGAATCCATTTCTGGGGTTGTAGTCTTATAGCCATTTCCTTAAGTAGTTATATATTTTTGGTGTTCACCCAGGCTTTGGAGATAAAATGTTGGCTTTTAACAGTATCTTCAATCATTATGAACCAGGGTAAATGGAACGTCAAAGATTTTAAACCCAGATGACAATTGACCCTTTAAAATATTTGTCATATGGAATGTTCAAAATTCTGAAATGGAGGCGAGTGGAGCAACAGTGAGTTAACTTTACAAAAAAGTAGGCTTTCTGGTGATGGATGGAATCATTCTGAGCATATAATAATAATAATAATAATAAAAAAAAAAAAAAAAACATCATCAACATTTCTGTGAGGACTTGACCAGTAAAACCTAAAATTCAAGAATTCTGCCTGTTACTAATGTGTACATTAAATAAACATATATGTGAAGTACATTCACTAATGTTTCCTAACCAGGCTCTGACATTACCTACATGTAGCAGAGTGGTTGTATTTTGTCAAAACCATCTTAATTTGCAAAATGCCAATTTCTCCATTGAAAATGTATTATGGTCTTGCCTCCATTCAAGAATTTAGAACATTCTGTTTACAAAATTTGAAAGGGTCAATACTCCACATGATTCAAGTTTGAAAAAGTACATTATTTCCATCAAAAATATGCACGACCTCACGTAGGACTCACCTTATAAGCTCTATTTATTTGTGATGCAGCCCAGGCAGCATACTTCATATTGTCCTTCTTCACTTTGGCACTAACTTTAGGACTGGCAGCGACGTGGCTTGCCGACTAGAGGGGAACAAAAAACAGAAAATGCTGAACAGGGGAGGGGATATTCATCAAAACTGGGTAAAACGGCAATAAAAGCATAATTGAGATGAATGCGCACCCTCTCGCACCAAGTACCACTTCACTAGTCATTGTGGCAGAATCAAGATAAAAAACAGACTTTGGCTTGATGACACAGGAGCAATCATTTATGGTCAGGAAAAAGTGAGCGTTTTTATGCCTCATACGTAAATTGTCACTTAACAGGTCTAATTTATCCAACACCAGTGATTCTCCAGCGATGAAAGAACCCTCAATGATTCAAATGTTTCAGCAAAAAAACGCGGTGCCTACTCCTCCGAACCACAAATCCCATGTCTTTCCCATGTTCTTGCCATCTTCTCCGTACAGCAAACCCCAGCGGGCCTACCCTTAGTGCACTTCAAAGACCTTACTACAAGCCTGCTGAAATCGTAACTACACACAAATCAACCTGGAGCTGCATTTCTCAAAATAATAGTCTGGTTTGGCATTTTTTGTGCATGTTTTTTTTTTTTTTTTTAAGACCTCAATAGCCATGATGTCATCTAACACACGGCTATCCCCAAATAAACGCATCTTACTATAATGGAGGGAATTCCCCATCTAAGTGTTGTGACTAACTAACCACCAAACCAACTGTGGTCAGTGAGAGCGAGTCTACAACGGTCGAGTTGGTGCAAAGAAAAAAAAAAAAACGGTGAAAGTTTCTTGTCCGCTGGCTGAACCTCCCGCACCTGTCATGATGTGGACTACGGAGATTAGTTGACAATCTGCAAAACAGGGCTATTAGACAGATCTGTGACTGATAAAGCATGAACTCCCACCTGAAGTATTCGCTAAAGACCCGGGTGTCTGTGGACGACTTGTCAGGAAACAGCACAGGGGCCTGGTCTGTGTCCAAAATTACTTGAACGTTAACAGAGGTAAATGTGTCTGCTGTGTCAGTGCGGGCTGGCCCACGACTTGACTGGTTTCTGAAGGGTAGTGCTATGTAGGTACAATGAGGTGTTTGGACTACCTGAAGAATCCCAGGGCAGCGCAGAGCAAAACAGTGAGGCTCTCTCTTTCCTTCCTGAGCCTTTTATACCACGTGCTGTTTTGTTTGTGTTCTTATGTCAGGTCTCACTTACATATGATGCATTGGCGCTAGCAGACAACATCCTGTTTAAACAAATATGTAGATTAAAGGAGGCTATAATTTAACCGCCACTTGCTAAGGTTTGGATGAATTGCTGACGACAAAACGCTTGCAGCAGTTGTACTTCTGCTTGGCGTTTTTACTCCAGGCCTGCTTTATTTATTTAAGTACTGCTCACATAAAAAAGGTCTCACCAAAGGGGTATTATTACTAAAATAAAGTGCCACAGAGGGGCAGACTTTCCGATGCTGGAGTTCACCGCCTGAGTCAGCAGTGAGTTGACCTGTCTGAGAGCCCCTGCTTCACTCTCCCCCAAAAACACGCATATACACACAAGCACAACCTTGACAAACCACAGGGTTACAAAAATGGTTTGACTTTTTTCCCTCTTTTTTCACATGCAAAGCAATACTTACCATGTACAGACCAAACAATGCCCTCATGTTTCGGTTGTTGAGCCGCAGCGCCTGGGCAAAATATTTTCTGGATAGTTCCAGGTTGTCTAGGCCTCCCTGAGTGTACTTCACCTGTGGCAAAGGTAATACATGTGATTGTTAGTCGTCACCATGCTCTCTGATCAACCAGTAGATAAAAACCCATTGCAATTATTTTATAAAGTAGGTTTTATATTTATTCCACAATTTATACCTCAGCATACTGCTCACAGTACAAGTGATTGTGAGGATTGGTCATCATTAGCTCTTCCAGACAAAATGCAGCTTTCCCATAGCTATGAAGATCACAAAGGGATAAACACATTAGTTGTTACTTTGATCAACCATGAGGAACATGTATGATATAATGTGTGAAGAACCAACTTCTGACACGTTAAACTTTGCAATAAAAAGTGCTCCCCCCACCTAGCTAGCATTGTCTATGCTGCATCCTTATTCTCTCAGTGATGAACATAAGGAGGCATGTGAAGATCAGTCTTGTCTGTCTGGTTGTTTTTTCAGACTTAAATGTGTAGTTAACTACCTTCCTGAGGTCAGCACTGCAGTCAGACCTGGCACTCAGTGCCTATGTTCAGATGAGATCACTTCTCAGCAGCAGACTGCTGAGCTGTTGACCTCACACTAATCCACTGCCACTCTACTTCTAATACAGTTTCCCCTTCATCATACAGGCCCAGCCATGCAGCGTTACATTATAGGTTTATGAATAGAATACACTACAGATACATCTGAAAATACAATTAGTTCAATAAAGTAGACCACCTTCTATGGGTACTTTATTTCTGCTAGACAGGCATTTACCTCAACATTTTCAGTGCAGTTAAGTCTTACTATGTTCTTGCTTTTGCTTCACTCTTATCAGTTAAAGAAAATAGCCATAGACTCATTAAAGCACATCAACCCTGAAAAGAGTCATTTCAGCGCATTTGCAAAAGGAAGAAACGCCTGTAGGCTGCTTTTCTGTAGGAGCCAAAATCTGTTGCTGCAACAGAACAATGCTATTGGCTTCTACTTAAAATGTTTGCCACAGTAACTAGCTGAAACATTAACAGCAATGAAGGGAAATGAAGGTGGGGACAGAAAAAAAGAAATAAACAGGGGGAAGGGTCTGAGGAGAGGGAGATCAGAGGGGCTTGGAAGGTTGAGGCTGCTTACAATTACCACTTCCTCTGTATAAAGACTTTCAGATGTGCTGGGGTAGCAGCCCAGGATCCATCAGATCAGGGTTGTACCAGAGCCAGCCATACCTCTTCTCGTCTTCTTTATATGAGCCATTTGAGTCACCATCATGTGTGAAACAACGGCAATTTAGTTTAAAGGGGCCCTGTTATTCTAACTTTACCTGCCTCAGCTTTACCATCATGTTATAATGTTTCATCATTCAAAACATGCCAGGAGTTATATTTTGCTTGTTTCAATTTGGAGTTCTTGAAGTAGTAGACCTGTATGCTGAGGCAACAACCTTCTCAGTAGCTGAAAAAGACCCTTGATTTTATATTGATGTTGACAGGTTGAGAACACCAACCTTACTATTATGTTTTATTGTTTAGACCAGTGTTTCTCAAACTGTGGTCTGGGGAGCTCCTAAGTGATACAAAATCAGTGTTTTTCAAATGATTTTTTGACTCTTTCAGCATGTTTAAGATTTTTTAATTAAAAACTAGGCAAATCTAGCTAGACAGTAGCCTATCGTCCAAAGCTACACCAACTATGCCAAAGTGGTCTTTGGTTTGAAACTGTTTGAGAAACACTGGTTTAGACTAACTGGTAGTGAAGTATGCCGGTCAGCAGGAGGAAAGATGGCCTTAAAGGGATCGAAAAAAAACATATAAAAAAGCTCCCAAAATATATTTCAATAAACATTAGCATTTTTTTAGGTTGCAATAAAATAAATCTAAAACTGTCCGAAATTTTAAAAGCTTACTTAAAAAGCTTTTTTTTTAAAGATACTATGAACCGTTTAACTAAGGTTAATACTGCATGAGAAAATATGAATGTAGTGCCAAGAAAATATTTAATACAAAACAGCATTACTGTTTATCCTGTAATTCTGGATGGCCGGTCCAGTCTTATAGTCTGGGTCAGTCTCCTGAGTAAACAGCACTAGAGGAAGGCTTGTTTTAACAGTGTCAACTGGGAGCCTATTAATTACACTTTTAATGTGTTAACACTGCTGCACATTGCTATCCTTACAATGGGAGCACTTTGTTTATTTTTTAGCTCTCGGGGTGTTGCACAGCGAGGGAGGAAAGTTTATTTCTTTTCCTTTGCTTGTCCATCAGCCGGTGTTTTCTCTAGCCAGAGGAAACAAAAGTGCCACCACCTTCTCTTGGGAATTTCACAGCAAGTGCTCTGTCTCCGACCAAGGGAGGTTCTATACTTGTGGAAAAGAGCGCTGATAAAGTGGGAATATCCGGAAGAGGAGGAGGGGAAACACGGACTTTGTATCCCAAAATAAAGAAGACAAAGAAAAGAAATTGACACGCCTGCAGATAAGGGGCTGTGGGAGTGAATGGTGTGTGATATTAGTGGTGGGATAAGCAGGGAGATAATCCGCTCACCCCTGGATTTCCTCTGGCTACTACAGCAATAAAACCTCCAAACAAAGGCATGAAATATCCAATAAGTAGCCACCCGGCATTCCTACTTCAACTCCCCACATCCCAGAGCAACTGAGCGACCAGGGGTGAGTTTGCCCCCACACACTGCATATAGACAAAATCATAGTTCAACAGCCAGCATCGCTTCACTAACTTCTGAGCTCGAGTTCAATTTAAGAGGGATAAAAGGTGACACAAACCTATTTTTATACAATGCCCTCTGGCTATTCTCCGTGGCAACTGAGATATCAGTGGGAGGCCGGACTCTCATATGCAGTAGAGGTGGATTAAGACTAAAATCCTATTAAAACAACTTTTCTGTGGCAAACATGCACAAGGCTTCATTCAGACCACTGGCTGAGTTTGGCATCTCAGCTCGGGTTTAATGTTGCCATTCAAGACTAGCACGTTAAAAATCAAGCCATCAGTGTGATGTGAGCCCCTCCTGAACTGACAAACCTGAGACAGCTGGCCGTAGTGGAAACACTCGAGCTGGTAAAAAGCTCAACAGGAAGCCTTCACTCAAACAGCTTTTTTTTACCAAATCAAAATACTAAAAGCTAAAATTATACAGATAGCATAAAGTAAATGAAACGGTGTTTACTCGTGTTCGTTGATGTAGAGCTCTGACAACTCATGCCATGCTTCTTGATCTCCAACAAACCTGCAATCACAAAACAAAATGAAAATTTCTGCACATTTTTGTTAAGGCATTCAAATGAAATCATAAAGCAACACTTACTGTTCCAGATACTCATTGAGCTCCCTGATGGCTTCAGATGATTTGCCCTGAGCTTTCAGAATGGAGATCTTGCGCTTCCTTGCTGCCTGTAAAAATATTTGTTTGCAATTTTACACCATGATTTCATTTTGAGACTTTTTGACAATGTGCAAGTGTTGTGACATGCATGCAATTGATTGAGACTTAATAGTATATATGCCATGTCCAAAAAAAATGGGCCCGCATTATGAGTGACTGAAACTTAAGGAGCTGGAAGGGACTGTGGCTGAGATAAAGTGGTGACTCATCTCTAACCAAGTGGGGAAAACGGCACACTCCCAAAAAACCCAAACGCCTGCCCTCCTGTCCGCAAGACACGCGTCTGACACAGCATCAGCCTGCGTTACATCAGCTGAAAACTGCTTTCTGCTTCATTTTGAAGTTGAAATGACCTTAAGGTGGATTAGATCCTCATCAGCCTGAATTAGAAAGTATTACCAACGCTCTGACTTTTCAAACACCCCACCCCAGTACCCACCAAACAAGTAAGTAAGTGAACATCTTAACAGGAGTTTAACCTCCATTAGAAGTGCACTGCTCTGCCACAATCTATTTCATTTTGGACTGGGCCTTGATTGAGTGAGGCTTCTTCTTATTCACCCAGAACCAAAGACAATTAGGGGTGTGCATGACTCATGTCTACAAGGCTGTAAATTTGTTCCTCCTCTATCACATTGAATTCTACTTATTCATCAAGTTTAGTGAGAGAACTACATCCTAGCCAATGCTCTACAAATAATGTGGCTAAAACATGTACAAAGCTAATCGTTAATAACACAAATGGAAATGTAATATATCACTGTTACCTCTTTAAGTCTTAGATAAGACACTACTTAGGGCTCAAAGAAACATATGGAAGTTGATAGCTCAGAAAACACTTTATTAAAACAAGAATCAAGTCCAAAGCAGACCTCCTTTCCCTCCCTTTTTGAATGATGATACAGAAAACCTGGCAGTGCCTCAGAGGCTTCTGTTGTGATTTTTTTTTTTACCGCAATTAGTACTTAGGGGGGATCTCAAGTGACAAATGGATTATTAAATGACCTCTACCACCTCTACCTACCACTATTATAACAAGAACCACAAGAAGGGTGGAGTATTTACAGTATAAGTAATTCAGAAATAAAATGAGAAAGAGTAAAAAGTAAAAAAAGCCTTAATAAAATGTTGACAATTTTTTTTTATCCATATCATTTATTTACATAATTATTCTCCCTACAAGGCATGATCTAAAATAGACAGATAATCATTGGAAATATGCAGTTACACAGGCAGACAAGAATTTTGCCAGATCATTGCTGTAGGTATTGGATTATTTCAAGCCATGGAAGAGGCTAAGAGTTTGAAACATTTTTTGGACACTGCCATGGCAAAAAAAAATCCTCAAGCAATTTTTGTTGATTCAACAATTTTGGTTAATGGGTACCACGTCTATTCCACAGCCTATAATTACAACAGCTCAGTTTCCAATATCTGCTTCTCATGCTGGGATGCCTTGAAAGTCCTCCTTGTGGTTGCCAATTTTCCACCATTTCTCGGGGCTATACTGATTCTTAAAAATTGAGCTGAAGAACATAGAGGAGATAGGCTTTGCTCATCTCTTCACCTCACTCATCACAGGAAACCAACATTGCCTTTCTCCAACTAACTACCATTTGTGTGACCAAAGCATTTATAAGAATAAGACTACTTTAGACCCGGTTTTGTCCCGATGTACCCGTATTTGCATCTTTTGGTCCAATAAAGTGGTAATTGGACAGTCTGTCAGATACCTTTTTTTCTGAGGTGTAGTTTGAGAAAAAAATTAAAGAATAATTGTGTCACTGTGTTGCAGGTTTTATTTCTAGGTGCCGTCTCTGCAACCCACCATGAGCTAAGTGAAAAGGTTTAATATATCTAAAGTAATCCATATGACAGCAGAGCGCGGAAACCAGCTGAACATCTTTGGGGGTTGAGGGCTGTGGCGATGGATGGGGCGAGGGCTAGCCAACATAAATAATGTTCATGTTTCTTTAAAAGATTGATTTTCTTCTTTTGGCCACATCTCCGTATGGAAACAATTAACAGCAGGTACATTATGTTTTGGGTTGGCAATGTGGGATTGGTACAGCAAGTTAATGAAATGTAACATCAGTAGCAAAGAGATAACAAGGAAAACGTTTGTGAATTTAAGTATTGTACATAGGGGATGATACAAATAGCTTTTTATAATCTGAAAAAAATAGATGATCAAACAGTTGGGAAAGTAGCCTTGTCTACTCAAAGCCAGGCACTGAGATCTGCAGTAAACCTTCATCTTCAAAGTCCAGACTTTAAATTATTCGTTACCGACATCAAATATGTCTGCCACTGACTTAGGCTATGAATCAGCTCCCACACTCACTGTCGCTCACTGAAAACCACTCAGGAGGTGATAGGCTGATTGGTGGTGTGGCTGAGGTCACCGGGGCCAAAGAGGTTTAACTTTGCTTAACAGTCATTCCAACAAAGATTAAAACTTGCTAAACCACAATGTAAAGCAGATGATTTCCCCTTTTATAGTTTTAATAGTTTGGGTTCTTACCGTATTGGTGGGATCCTCTTGGAGGATAGCATCATAGTGCTTGTTGGCTTCGTCGTACCTTAAAGAATAACATTTACAGTTCAGTCAGTTGACATTAGGTGGTGGGAAAATCAAAACTTGTTGGAGAGAATCATGTTTCAGCATTAGCGGGATTGAACAGAAATCAGCAGTGAACTAAGGCAAGAAGTAAACACTCATTTCATTTGATAGACACACACATCGCTACAAAATGAGTCATAAATTCAATATATACAAAGCATACTGTTTTGGACAAGGCATTTCATTTGACTGCAACTACTTTAATTCACCTTTAAACAATTACATTGTTATTTAATCTGTAATCAAACTACCTCCTTTTGGCTTAAACATAATACTATAATAAACACATGATGTATGTAACTACAGAATATCCCAGCAAGCCTCAAACAGTTCACATAATTCTGTTTTGAGAGGCAATTTTTGAACTGTAAATATCAAATCATATGGTAAAGAATATGCGCTTCACTTGTCATGTCAAATGAAAGAATGATGGATGATTGAAAACTATAAACATTTTCCTCTAGGTTATGGTAATCTGCACAATACAACTTTTGGTAGCTGTGTGAAGAGATCCCTTCATCAGCCTTCATCAGACAGAAGCCACTCTGGTTCTTATTAGCACTGTGCATGCCGCTACTCCACTCACATTCACTTTATTAGTCAGCCACACTTTTCATGATGGCGACTCATGCACCACTTTGATTCACTTTATTTATTTAGAAACCAAGTGAGTGTGCCATTTGAGGCTTATTCAAGTGTCTGTGACCAATTAAATCTGGGGTGTTCTATTTGTTTATTTTGACAAGAGCTGAAGCAATCACTTAATGATAATAATTATCACATAAACCCTGACATAACTGATAAACCCAAAATGGTGATTTGAGTGTGAAACCGGCTGCATTCGTTTGCATCTCTCTCTTAGCACAAGGACCTCATCCTGGACACATCTGTAGCCTGTCCGTCCTGGGAGTGTACTCCTCTATCATGTGGTTCTCCCTAAGGTTTCTTCTTTTGGAGTTTTGCCTGACCGCGATGGAGGGTCTAAGGACAGGGGATGTCCTTTTTTGTTTGTGTTTATTGATTGTCTATTAACTTTGTTATTGTTTGCAATGACCTTGTTTATTGTTTACACACATCTCTTTCTGTGAAGCCCTCAGACAACGTTGTTGTGATATAGGGCTATACAAAAATAAAACTGAATTGAATCTCTTACTGACCTATTTAATTGTGTATGACAGGATAAGGGAAGGACTATCAAAAATTGTACTACTGAAAGAGACAGGAAAACACAAAAACACTAGAAGTAACAAAACACACAGTGCAACAGAAACCAGAGAAGATTGAGGGACCCCCAGAATAACAGTTAGTTCAAACCACTTCCTTCCTGGGAATCTCTAACTTGCGCAGCCGGGCCACAGGACTTCAGCTCTAAAGCTTTTCCTCCATCCATTGCCATTCCTTAAAAAGACTGCATACTGGATTGTCCAACACAAACACCACCTGCCTGTTACTCATGCTGCATGTACACACCCAGACAAGTGGCCCATTAAGCATTTCCTAACAGCTTTCTAATCCAAGCTTTCCATAGTGCCACATATAACTCTTTTTCTCAATTGAGCTTTTAGCGCCAGTGCTTACCTTTCCAAAGCCTCCAGTCTCATGCCGGTTAATCGTTTTACTCTGTGGCTATCTGGAAACTGCTTCCTCAGTTCCTGCAGGCAGGTCTGTAAGGATGTAAACACAACAACTACTGTTACACTTTTGTTATTATAAACCGGGCATAAATCATGTCCAAACGCATAAATTGTCACAACAAAGATTGAAATGAAATAAAAGAAACGGTGATATATTACCAGGGCCAAGTCATCCCGACTGCAGTCCAAAGCTGCGATCATCACCTGTTCGTAAATAATCCATACTAGAAAAAGAAAAAACACCAATTTTGTTTTACCAACTTTTCAAATTCACATCACCCCAATCATTTCTTTGTTTGCAGTGCACACACACATATATACAGTACAGAAAAAAGTTTGGACACACCTTCTCATTCAATGAGTTTCCTTTCTTTTCATGACTATTGACATTGTAGATTCACACTGAAGGCATCAAAACTATGAATTAGCACATGTGGAAATATGTACTTAACCAAAAAGTGTCTACCAACTGAAAATACGCTTAAAGAGGTAGTCACCTGAAATGGTTTTCCCTTCACAGGTGTGCCCTGTCAGGGTTAATAAGCGGGATTTCTTCATAGTCATGAAAATAAAGAAAACTCATTAAATGAATGAGGTTTGTCCTGTGTGTGTGTGTGTGTGTGTGTGTGTATATATATATATATATATATATATATATATATATATATATATATATATA